>JAOVYW010069143.1:0-21042 GCA_025775045.1 Hiodon tergisus
AATTATGCTGATACTTTTCCCCCCAAGAGTGAAAAGAGAATGTTTACTTCTGATATCAGAATCATCACTGGACAAATAGGATTAAAGACTTTCCACTCGCCTTTAGTATAATAGTAATGGCTTGGCAGTTAATACACCCAGTGTGCATTGTGGATTCCTTGGTTGGGCAAACATCAACAGGGGGTCTTTGTATTTTATTCAGTGTTTATCCTGGGACCTTGATCGAGAGATATTGAGTTTTAATGATGTGAGGTTGAGTACCTATAATGTATGTATCTTAGTAAAGTGTCATTATGATTAGTAGATGTTTTGGGGAATTTCTGAACTAAATTGCACCAGTTAAACTCCTTCTAAGATGATGAGGATCCACTAAACAGCTGAGGTAGCAGTACTAAAGTAGCTTGTTAGCTTGTAAAGTTTACTACATTGAAAATGAGGCTGATAAATAATATGGTATCTGTGTCAAGCGGTGTGTCGATCCTACCGAGCCACTTGAACGGAATTACAAAGTAATTATAAGAAGAGAAAAATGACATCCCTGTCTAATTTCTCAGTAAATTTTCAAAACTTTTGTCCACTTGTTCTGTCATGTTCCATTATAGAGCTGTTATTCCACCATTCAAACACAGGTCTTTTGTTTAATTAACTATTAACATATAAGCTGTCACTTGTCATGCAATTAATAACTGGCCTTAATAAATATGGTGTGATCTGCATGGGTGACTGTTGGTATTGTCCTTCAGTACGTATTTGCACTTTACTGCTTTTTTTAGTGTTTTTAACCTGTAGGTTCTAGTGGGTTTTATAGCGAAATTGGAGCTAAATGATTGGAATTGGATGAATTTAGAAGGTAAAAATGGCTATAATGTTTCTGTGAAAAGGCTTAGCAGATAAGAGTATTTTCAGAACATCCATCTGAGCCAGCGGCTTCGCTATTTGACTTGTTAAATGAGAATGACTATTTATTGTTGTATTGTATTAGACATGCAAAACTTGGAAAGTTAATTCATTTGTGTAAATTAGACCAATGTATATCTGGAAACAGGCAGTCTGTATGGTAATTTGGTTACCACCTTTCGTTATTTGATAAGGTGATTCAAGGTGGACTAATATCAAAGGTGGCTTCCTGTGCAATGCTGTCTTGCATTTACCCTGGAACATTTTGTTCACTAACAGATTCTGCAACCTGCAACCAAACAAATCAGCCCTGCACTTCTGCGCACGTGATTTGTACCAAGGAGGATTGCTAGACTGTCGGACGTTGCCTCTCCTGACGTTCTCTCTCCTGCAGGGTGGTCAAATTCCGTCGGACTGGTGAGAGCGCACGGTCAGAAGATGATCTTTGTGGCCGGGAGCACGAGGTCCAGATAGAGAGTGCACGTGCTGACCTGGAGTCCGTTGAGCTGGGCGACGGCACCGCGGTACCCCGGGAATTCGCTAACCCTACTGATGGTACATCCGCCCTAATGCAAGCATGACCCCCTGTGTCGTCCTAAACGCGTTTTGATTCCTTAATGACGTAGAGAGAGGCCACAGCGTGGAGTGCAGTCACAGAGCGTTCTCTCGTAATGACTTTTCTCAGACACGTTCATGGTGGAGGATGCGGTGGAAGCCATCGGCTTTGGGAAGTTCCAATGGAAACTCTCGATTCTCACCGGACTGTCGTGGGTGAGGAACAGAGATCCCTACTGATCGGTAGTGGGAATCCGAGATCCCACTAATCAGAGTCAGTTCTCCGTCTTCTCCGTGGGTTGTAAGGATGGATGTCTTGATGTTTGTTTTTTAGATGGCGGATGCCATGGAGATGATGATTCTCAGCATTCTGGCCCCGCAGCTGCACTGTGAATGGAGGCTGCCCAGCTGGCAGGTGGCGCTGCTGACATCGGTATGGCACCCTCTAGGGGACGTTTCTGCTGCTCACCTGTCTCCTTGCTCACCTGCCACTCACCTGTCTCCCTGTGCTTCCTTGCAGGTTGTGTTTATTGGGATGATGATTAGCTCCTCACTTTGGGGTAACATATCAGACAAGTATGGGAGAAAAACAGTAAGTTCTTATATTTAAGATAAGGAATAAATGCACGGGCAGAAATTAAATGAATGTGAGCTGTTGAAAACTCAGATTGTTTTGCACTCGCCATTGACCTCATGGATCACATATCACTTGTGACAGGATTGTGCTTCATATAAACACAATATAACATAACTATATAACCTTAACTTACTATCTGTGTGTGTTTCAGAGGTATTCACGATGAGTGACTGTTTCTCAGGCATGGTCTTGGTGTTTGTGGTTCATAGGGCCTAAAGATGAGCGTTCTGTGGACCATGTTCTACGGTCTCCTCAGCGCCTTTGCCCCAATATATGGCTGGATCCTCTTTCTTCGAGCACTTGTTGGCTTCGGCATTGGAGGAGCCCCACAGTCGTAAGTGCGACCCACAACCATACACATCTTGGTTGAGAACCGGTAGCTAATTATCCAGTCGTAAGTGTGACCCACTACCATACACATCTTGGCTGAGAACCGGTAGCTAATTAACCTGTCGTAAGTGTGACCCACAACCATGCACATCTTGGTTGAGAACGGGTAGCTAATTATCTACTCGTAAGTGTGACCCACAACCATACACATCTTGGTTGACAACGGGTAGCTAATTATCCAGTCGTAAGTGTGACCTACAACCATACAGATCTTGACAACCTGTAGCCAGTTGTGATGATACTGTATATGCATTTTTAATGCAAAGGTTGTAAGATCTAAAGTAGTATACTAGACTCTCTTGCTATACCACCCACATTCAAGATATAACTTCCTTTAGCAATGTTTATGATTAAAGTTTGTTTTTATTTCTCTGAATGAATAACCTTTCTGAACCCCCCCATGCTACGCTGGACTACTCCCACCTATAAAGATATAGGTCTTTATATGAAAATATTTCCGAATATAATGGCATTTCCCAATGGCCCAATACAACCTCTGAATACATAAGACAATCATTTCAAAGAGCTGGACCACTAGACTGCAGTCAGAGCAATGTTAATTTCATGCCCCCGAAGATGAGACATCCCAAACTCAGCTCATCTACTAGCCCGTGCTGTGTTGTGTCTGGTTAGTCAGCACTGCAGCGTGTTTCGTTTGCTGAGCGCAAAGCTGTGGCTTCTCTGAAGAAGCACTGAAGGTATTTTAGACAGGTCAAACGAGTAGGTATCACTGATGCATTGTGGGATCTGCCCTGTCCTTTTTTTCTAGGGTGACGCTGTACGCTGAATTCCTCCCCATGAGGTCCCGGGCCACCTGTATCCTACTGATAGAGGTGAGTTCCTTGTCCTCTGTCCTGGCAGGTAATGCCTGTCCTGAAAAAACATTAGTGCTTCTCTTTTGCGTGTGTTATATCAGCATCTTTGCTTTTCTTGCATTTGCAGAGGCCCAGTTTGCTAGCATTGCAACTCTGCAGGATCAGAATTTCTTTTTCCGGGGCCGGAATAATGTAATGTGTTCATTTTGTGTGACAGAAAAGGGGGCCACAGGGGGGCTACTCACCATAACTATGTCCTTGCAGGTGTTCTGGGCGTTGGGCACTGTTTTCGAAGTTCTGCTGGCCATCATGGTGATGCCAACCCTGGGCTGGCGCTGGCTGCTCGCCCTCTCCACTATTCCCCTTCTTATCTTCGCCCTCCTGTGTTTTGTAAGTGCAGCTACTCCAGGAGATGGTAACAAACTCTTCGGAGCACCTCTGGAGGTTTTTTTTTACTGTAGCATAAGGTTCTAGTGATTATATATTTATCTTACATTTACATTTTAGTCATTTAGCAGATGCTCTTATCTTTGCAGTTACTGTAACCGGATAGCTTGTTATCAGTTTGTTTAGGTACCGCCATTACTGGGACAACCAACAAGATTCTTAGGGATCATGACGTTGTTCCAAAGATTTTTGACTAACTCAAACCTTCACCAGGCATTAGTTACACCAACCGGTAACTTTTAGTTACTGCTTTGCCACTAACCTAGGTGACATATAGCACCCTTTCCCCCAAAAGTGTGGGCATGGGGCAACATTTTGGGTTACACCCCACTGTCTTGTTTGCAGCACAGACTATACCAGCCATTAATTGAAAATAAAAACACTGCAGAGAGGTACTAAACAAATCTAAAACTGTAATACAGTTTTTGCAGAGCACAGGTAATTCATCAAATAATCTAATAATAGTCTATAATAACACAGAAATGTCACTAGAAATATATGATATGTCTTGCAGTTCTTTAGTGTGGTCTGGTAAAACTTAGAACACTGTGTGACAATTAGTGGTGATTGGTTACGAGAGCTGCCACTTTTTGCTGTCTGTGTCGTGTTTGGAACAGTGGCTACCTGAGAGTGCTCGCTATGACGTATTAACAGGGAGCCAAGACAAAGCCCTGGCAACCCTCAAGCGCATTGCAGTGGACAACGGCGTGCCCATGCCCCTGGGGAAACTCATCGCCGCCCGACAGGTATGGCTCGTTGCGCCTGCATGGGGTCCCGCAGATTGGGCGCTGGATGCAGCTGCCGCAAAAGCTTAGAAAGTAAAGATTTGTTATCTGGGGAACCCTCATTGGCTGGTCTTGTTTGATTTGTGTAATAGCCTCCGGCTGCCCCCACCTGCTCTAAACCGCGCACTTCTGTGTGTGTGCGTGTGTTTCTCAGGAGGATCGAGGGAAGATCCAAGACCTCTTCTCACCCCACTTTCGCTGGACCACTATTCTGCTGTGGTTTATCTGGTGAGTCATGGCCACTGAACAACCATACACCTACTTTTTCGTTTAGGTTTAGGTCCGTCTATCAAGCTTCAGAAATTTTGCCCACTAAACAGCCCATTTTGGACATGATTATTCAGTGTGGGAACGCAGGAAGTGAAGGCCATATTGTACATCTGTCCCAGGTTCTCCAATGCCTTCTCATATTATGGCCTGGTCCTGCTGACCACAGAGCTCTTCCAGGCAGGAGATGCCTGCGAGGGTGAGTGCTGAAACCGCCTCCTTTTCCAGCCACGGTTGAAGTCAACACAGTACACAAACTCACAGGCACTAAAAACATCAGTCAAGGAGCTGGGTCTGCCTAGTAGTGCTATCTAATAGCCCTTATCAGCCCACATTTCTAACTTTGTTAAGAGATTTTATAAACTAACCTTTTTGCAGGAGTCTTCAGCAGGGCATGGTAGCTAGGTATCTGTTATTACAAGCGAACCCACTTTTGTACACTGCTCCGGATAAGAGCATCTGCCAAGTGACTGAAATCTAAACCGTGAAATGTAATGCTCTCTCTCTCTCTACAGTGTCCAAGGGCAGTAAAAGGGAGCCCCGGTGTAGCCTGGAGTGCAAATATCTGACGTCAGATGACTACAAGGACTTACTGTGGACCACTCTCTCTGAATTCCCAGGTGGCTGACACTGTCCTCAGATATTTTTGAGATACACTGAGACCAGTGCTCTTTGTGACCCGTGACTGAGTTACACTGAGACCAGCGCTCTTTGTGACCCGTGACTGAGGTACACTGAGACCAGCGCTCTTTGTGACCCGTGACTGAGTTACACTGAGACCAGCGCTCTTTGTGACCCGTGACTGAGTTACACTGAGACCAGCACTCTTTGTGACCCGTGACTGAGTTACACTGAGACCAGCGCTCTTTGTGACCCGTGACTGAGGTACACTGAGACCAGCGCTCTTTGTGACCCGTGACTGAGTTACACTGAGACCAGCGCTCTTTGTGACCCGTGACTGAGTTACAGTGAGACCCGCGCTCTTTGTGACCCGTGACTGAGTTACACTGAGACCCGCGCTCTTTGTGACCCGTGACTGCGTTGAATTGGAACATCTCTCGTTGCAGGCTTGTTAGTGACCCTGTGGGCGATCGATCGGCTCGGCAGGAGGAAGACCATGGCCCTGTGCTTCTTTGTCTTCTCCCTCTGCCTTATACCCCTGTATGCTTGTGTTGGGAGGTGAGAGTCTGCCGCTAAAAAGGCTACACTCCGCATGCGTCCAAGTGCGTCCTGCCAAACTGTGCACTGTCCTGAGCGGTTTGCAGCTGTGATATGTGCAGTCGATCTCTTTACAGGACGTCCCTCATGGTTTTGATATTCATTGCAAGGGCCTTCATTGCTGGGGGATTCCAGGCAGCTTACGTTTACACCCCAGAGGTGAGGTCCACATGCCGAGCATTGAAATGGTCCGCCCTGCTTGCAGTTTTTAGTGCGTGCACAGGCAAAGACCCCGTTAGGTGACCGTTATATGCGTCCTGGTTCATCGCGGGCCGAGTTTCATTCTGATGCTGACCACATTTAACACACGTGTGTATACATGACCACCCCCACGTGGTTTGCAGGTGTATCCAACTGCAACCAGAGCACTGGGGCTGGGAACCAGCAGCGGGATGGCCAGGGTTGGTGCTCTCATCACACCCTTTGTTGCACAGGTATGGAGCTTGAGACTAGACATCCCATCCACTTGCTCATTAGGCTGACTTCCTGTCGCTTTCATTATGTTGTACTACTGCCTTCGTTGAGATTTTTCTGGAAGGTATTTCAACTTTTTATTGGAGGAGGAAACTCTTTTGACTATCCTGTTCAGAAGTATGGAGTGTATACTTTCACTCACTGCTTGCACTTGTGTATGTAGTCGAGTGACAATAAAAGGATTTGATTTGATTTGATATATAGTGCTACGTAACGGCAATATCTGTCCTAGTGACATTTTGTTAGGCATGCTCTATAATTACCTGCCACTTTTTTTAACACGGAAGGGTTTAAGTTGGAAGGGTTTAGCAGTAAATGTCAGAGACGTCTGACGCCGTGTGTGTCTGTGTCTCTGTCTGTATCTGTGTCTGTGGCGTGAGTCCAGGTGATGCTGGAGTCCTCTGTGTACCTGACGCTGTCGGTCTACTGCTGCTGCTGTCTGTTGGCGGCCATCGCGTCTTGCGCTCTGCCCATCGAGACCACGGGCCGGGGCTTGCAGGAGTCCAGCCACCGGGAGTGGGGGCAGGAGATGATGGGACGAGCGTCCCACAGCTCAGAGGGCATCCCGCGCTCCAGCTCCGGGTCGCAGGAATGAGGAGCCATTGGGGGAGAGGTACTGGCGCGGATGAGTCCGGGTTGGGTCGAGGCGGGTGCGACCCTTACCCTTCATAGCACCGCCACCGGCCCCTGTCTGTACATACACACCAAGATGGAGCGGAGAAATACTGTCTGTGCAATGTGATTTCAAACTTTTCCTGAGTTAAGACATTGACTATCATTGCTGTCATGAATTTGCCAATCTGAAACAGACCTACGTACTTATGACACACCTTGATACAAGTAAAAGGGGAATCTGGTGTGCGAGTGAAACTGACAGGGGTGCTAAACACACCACTGGAAAAGGAGTGTGTGACTCTTTCAACCAACTGATTCACACAGAGGTCAGAATCGCACAGTGAGAGGGAGACACCCCTGGGCTAATCGTGATCTGACAGGTTTCCTGGGCACTCGCTTAAGTTTTGTGACAAAAGTTCTGATATCCCTCACAAGGAACAAGGAAAATGGCAGACATTTGGGTACATTATTTTGCTGTAACAGAGAATATTTGGTAGTGTCCACATTGTCCAAAATATTGTATATTGCTGAAACACTAACCACACCTTGTGCTAACTTTCTATTTTGCTTCTCCTATGAGGAAATGACCCATGACCATTTAGCTAGAACTATCAATACATTGACTTTGGTTAATATCCTTCATTCAGACTAATAATTAACAGCCACATTACTCTAATGGACAACGGTTTATGTGTGTCTGTGTGAAGTGTGGCGTAAGTAATGTATACTTCTGTCTCTGGGTTAAAAAGAATGCTGTATTTTTACACGAGTACACTAACAGGTTTTAGGACCCATGCTTCAGTTAAGTTCAGTCGCCATGATCTAGGAGTGGAGTAAAAAAAAAAAAAAAGGCACACACGCTCGGTCGCTGTGCCTCATGTCGTTCCGAACGTGTGTGTCGAACCCAATGCCGAGGGCCACTCATACCATAGACGGGACAGAGCTTTTCAGTACCGGAAGACGCTTACTCCACTTTAAAATATGACTCAGTGATTGTTTGGTTGTTGTCTTCGTTCCACTTCTTGAAGGGCTCCGTCCGCCCTTGGTGAATAATGCGTCAAGCAACCCCGCACTTGTTGTACAAGCTGTCTCCTACATGCCTGCCTTTGCAATTTAGTGCTGCATTGAGTGTCTATAATCAGACTCTGGTCACTGCACTGGATGTAAATGTGTATGATACAATAATAAATTCTGTTTAAAAAAGGAAAGTCAGTCAATGTGGATGTGCTGGTCAAGTGTCTCTTAGTTGGTTTTTGTGTATTTTTGTGTTTATTCTCAACACCGTGGCACAAAATAGACTAAATCCATTAAATTTTACTATAATAATAATAATACAACACGTTTCGTTGTTAATGGCCATTTTTGCTTTTTCTTGTGACGCACTTCTGAGAATGAAATTTCGGTTTGTGTAAAATAAGTACTTATCCTATTACCGTTCTGCTATAATTGTTTATTATTTTTTTAAGTTAGAAAATCTGTTTTGAATCCACCGCTATATTAAACAATCAATATATAAAGTTAAAAAGTGATCATGTGGAAATTAGTGTTGTCATTTAGGACAGCGTGCAGACGTAAGGATTTACCATTTGATTACATCAAAGGCTAACAGCAGCACTGTCTAACATGTAGCACTGACACCCCCTGCTACCTCATCATCAGGTTAAACCCAGTGGCCATTCTGAAAGCCCGACCAGCGCTCTGACGGGAGGGGCAGTCGGTGATGACTGTGTGGAGGGGCTGACGTATCAAAATCCTCTGGTTACAGACGGGGCCGAGCTCCCCAGCCCTTTTGTTTAATGATTTCCCCAAAGAATCCCGCTGCCTGCAGGGCACATCCTCGGTGGATCGTCAGACCGTAGCCTCCATGGCCATAGTTGTGGATAACCTTGAGCAGGAACCAATCCGTGTTAAGATGCAGATCTCCACATTACGTGCCCACATGAACCTTTATCCAATGAAAAACACCGGCTTTGGTCAAATAATGGAGGGAATTTTCGCTTAGGGAAGTGGAAAAAAAGTCCAATTGAGCCATACACTCAGATTAGCTTGAAACAGCGAACATAAAGCCAGGGTCCCATGCTGAGTTCAGGGCCTGCTCACCTCACAAGCCACTGGTCCGAACCTCATGGTTTCCCTCTCGAGTCGAACTCTGTGACGGGCAGGCCTCAGCCCGCTCCAGTCACCCACTACTCTGGCACGCTGAGGGAGAAAAGCATTGGAGATACAGAACCAAAAACACCCACCGACCGGAATCCCATCGAAAACAAGTCACAACCATCAGGGCCCGAAGGCTCTCTGACCTTAAGACTAGGCTCCAAGCTACAGGCTTCCTCCCAGATTTTATTGCGGTCCGTGGAATTACTCTGTTCACTCCAGTTGTCCAGTTGGAAAGTACCGCCCACAGTTATCAGACGACTCCTGAAGGGGCATAAAATAAAATATGCAACCCGCTTCGAAATTTCCCCACCGTTAACAGTTGTAATCCATGATTAAATCCGACACAGACTGATTCCCCCTACCCTGGTATGATGTATGGTGAGTTATAGACTCCTGTTGTAAAATTGTGAGTGAGAATAAAATGCTTTAGCCAAGGGGCATCCACCTAATGCAACAGAACAGGAGAAACGCTAGTTAGGTGACCCTTTCTGCTTTCACTGGCAAACCGCGGGAATCCCTTGTAACCTGACCTTTATGATTTGCCCACGGGCTGGTTTGAGTTCGGGATCCGGCTGCAGTACCCCCGCTCTCACCCCGGTGCAGTTAATGATGACGTCCACCCCAGATTCGGCCAGCTGTGAACCGGAGGGAGGCACATGGGATGGAGAGAAAGAGTTCAAAAGTACGAACGAGAAGGCGGAGGAGAAGAGGGAGAAGGAGAGTCGGGGGAGTCTTAGTTAGAGGGAGACACAACAAATTAACTTTGTGCTGCATTCCAAACAGTTACTCATTTTCACTTTTTCAAAAGGTCTCACCTCTTGGAAAGAATCAATCTTCCTTTGATAAAATTTCACCCCTTTCTCTTTCAGCCTGAGGAAAAAATAAATGTGTGTATTGCAAATGCACAGCTACAATGGATATAATATGTGGCTAATGCTTCATAAAGGCTTACCCTTTGGCCCTACAGGTCAAATGAGATGGCAGATCCTAACACGCTTTCAATAAGCACATCCATTAAGCTTATTGAAAAGGTTTACCTGAGGCTGCCCCGTATTGTTATACAGCCGAGACTGCAATAAAATCTTATTCACAAAAACACATTATGGACCTCAAATATAATCATATTTGTATAATTTATTTTTTAACCTAATTTGCCAGCACATCTCAATGTCACATAAACAAGAGGCCATGGAAATATGCCAGAAATCACAACAAAAATGTATTTTTTGCTTATCTGGTTCAAGTTCTTTGTATTACGCGAATAATTTATTTTTCAATTAAAAACATCAACTGGTCCTTTTCATTAAGCCAAGAAAAATAGGATAGATGTGAGAGGTGCTTGACATTGTATTATATATATCAGATTACAATATCATCAACTATAACTAATAATTGTAACACTCACCAATCCATAAGCCAAGGCAAGTAGGTTTTTCCCTCAATCATTAACGCAGTGTTGAACCACCCATAGCTAAAACATTAACCAAGTTAAATTAGAGACTGGCCATTAGAACCAATAGAGATTCCAATAGATCATATACATTAGTATGGCCATGTGCATCTCAATTGACACATCACAACATCCATACCTGTATCCTGGAAACATGTCCAGTTCACGCTTGGTCAGCTGTCTGAAACCCAAGACGATATCTCTAAATGAGGGGTCCTATATAAAAACAAAGACAATCTTGTTCAAATTAAGTTTTTTTTTGAGCCCAGAGACAAATATTTAGTCCCTGGAATGGTTGATCAACATTATTTTCACATGTAATTTTATTTAATACTTTTTGTGAACTTAACATTGCAAAGACAAAATTGTCGCGACACAGCTCTGCAGCCCGACTACATGGATCTTTATATCATGTTCAGAGGTCCAGGCCCAACACTACCAATGTGCATAGCATGCACAGGAGAAGTTACACCCACTGGGACAGGCTCACTGCAGAGGTTGTAGCCAGACTGAAGGAAAATTCCCATGTTGATTGAGTCCGAGGAATTGAGGAAGTTCAGCAGATAGTCAAATGTCTCCTTGTTCCATTTGCTGACACAAAAAAAATAATTACTCGTTCAGTGCTGCACAATGGTTGGAAGATAGAGGGAGCATCCCAACGACCGTAACCGTGGCAACCTTGGAAAAGCTATGTGCAGCGGAGCAAGGGGAGTACTCGAACCCATGGGGAGGTGGAGGGGGCGGGCACAGTTGGGGCCCTTGAACCCGTGGGGAGGTTGAGGGGGCCGCCGCAGTAGGGGCCCTCGAACCCGTGGGGAGGTGGAGGGGGCCGCCGCAGTAGGGGCTTGCCCTCGAACCCGCGGGGAGGTGGAGGGGGCGTGCACAGTAGGGGCCCTCGAACCCACGGGGAGGTGGAGGGGGCGGGCGCAACAGGGGCCCTCGAATCCGCAGGGGGGTGCACGCTCTACAGCTGCCTCGAGCACTCCCCTCGCTCTGCCACAGTGTTTATACTTATACACACAAACACACACAGACACACAGACATGCAGACATACACACACAGACAATCAAAAACACACAGACACACACACAGGCGCACACACAGACACACAGACACTGACACACACACACAGATGCACACAGACACTGACACACACACACACACACACAGGTCTCACGTCTCCAGGGTGTTGCCTTTGTCATAGAGGTACGGCTGCCACAGTCCCGCAGCCCCATCGCTTGTAGTGAGGGGTGTGAAACGATCTGCATACACCTCGACTGTCAGAGTCCCGACTGTGGAGGAATAGTGCTCAAGGATGCACTGGGCAGTGGAGAGGCCAATGACCCCAGCTCCAATAACTGCAACACGCATGTCTGGAGGGCAGATCAATGTAAAATCTCTTCAACGGACACACTACATATAATATCTTACATGTAATATCTTTGTCCTACAGATAAGCGTTAAATAAGAAAAATAAACAACAGAAAGTAAGAAATTATATGTACAGTCAAAAAAAATTATGCATTAACACCTAACTATCTGATCCTAACTAATCTTACACAATCAATTAGCTGGTTGCCTGCCAACTGACTTGTAAACCTTTGTTTGTGCTAGAATATTTAAATAAAAAGTAAAATCTCTTAAATATTTCGAATAGAGGTACACGAAATTAGCAAGCAACAGATGTTTTCCAAAGTATGATAAGTTGATGGAAGTAGTAGCGGTTTTCATCGTCTCTTCAGAGGTTGCTACTACAGCGACATACGTTTAAAGTTTTGAGATTCCTGCGGCCACTGAAGATGTCAATTTAAACCAGCTACACCGCCTGTTTACAACTCGTAACCTATGAACCTACCATATGAACATGAGATATAAATGATCGCTATGGACAGAAATGTAGCACACACGCGGGATCACCAATGCATTTAATAAAAAACAGTAAACATAGTGCATGCAAAATTATTCCCCACAAAATGTAATACAACTGCAAGGATGTAGGCGTCCTTTGGTTGACCATACACACAGACAATTAGTCGCATTGTGCAGGACGATTTGTCAAGACGAAGCAGGACTGCCGTACATTGCGAAATTGCAGTATAGAAAATGGAGAGTGAAAACAGCTGCTATTTACATGCACAAGGCCGAAATTTATGTTGGATATTAAAGGATAAATATAGGATATTTAAAAAGTGCCTTTCAAATTTTCTCCGCTATTTAAAGTATTAAGTACGACCAGAACTATTCTAAGTACGCAGACGGTAGTAAAGTCAGAAAAGCCCACCTCAAGATATTGTAAACAGTTATATGCAGAGTTTGTAACTGTTATACCGTTATGCATTAAAAAGTTATCCGGTGGTAGTAGAAATCTTATTTAACTCGAGTTAAATCAGATTTGTTAACGTAACAAACGCACAGTCCGAATTGAAACCGACCTCCGAAGTTCCAGACCCGCCGAAGTTGCTTCTCGTCTAAAATTTGCAGTCCGAGTCCGCTGGTATATAACAGTTATAGCGTCACAGGAGTTCAAGGTGCAGGATGTTATCTTCGCCTAAAACGGTACTAAGTAACCATCGTAATTCATTTATAATAATTAACACAGTACAACTTTCACAGAATGTACCTTAAAACTTAATGGCGCATTATTTTTTTACATTTCAATACTTGAAAAAATGAAAAGGTTTAAATTATTAAATTTTATGGTTAAACACAACCCACGCATGGTGACAAATAGCATGATAACACAGCAAGGCCCCCCACACGCTCAGTAACAAATTAGAATTTGTCCTCTGCGATTTTCCCATCGTCTTTGTCCTTCCTCCGAGGGCAGCCAGGAACAGTGGGCAACCGTATTCACAGCGCCCAGGGGCCAGGACCAAGTGCTCCCCATAAAATTCTAGTCTATGGTGATGGATATATGCTTGAATTGAAACCTTGTGTCTAATACAACAATCATCCATGCCTTAAAAGTTAAAGAAACTGGTATTCTATTATCAACTCCGTTAGACATAACATTGGGCCTATGTTGTTATCATAAAATGTGTCTAGTAATCAAAAGCATAGTCGAAGGATCAATTTAAAATATCAAGAGAAAAAATGTATAAGACCGATACAAGAAGAAAATATCGAACTGCAATGTGCTTCAGGTTAATTAATTAAAAATGAACATTAAATTGCGTTACTTTCAGAATAAGACCCACACGGGCCCAAATAATTGTATTCATTTCGTTACTTAAGGTATCACTTCAAAGTAATGTAGGGACCTCATTGTGTCTGCTTTTACGACACGCACATTACCTTCTGCTGAACTTTGCTGCATTTCCACTCCCTCTACAACGCAAGTTGTGTTGCCAAGGCCAGGTGACAAGCCCGGGCACCATACATTGCAGCTAAAGCCATGCACCGAGAAATTGAACCTGATAGAATTACTGCCTGTGTCCTTTCTATTGTGTAATTTAACGGCCTTGCCCTTGGACGCATTAAATTGCTGACGTAATTGTATTGCCCCCCAGCTAAAAATGTGCAATATATTTATATATATATTTATATATATAAACGTACGTTAGCAATATAATCATTGACAAAATAGTTTAAGCATTACAAGTATCGTAACTTTGAATCATCAGCAAAATACTGTTAGAGTTATGCAGAGATATGTTGACAACCCTTCAACCCTCTCTATAAATGTAAAATAATACACGTATTCAATAATGTACTAATAGCGCGTGGGCATAGAAACATTTTCATGTTAACATAAAATCTTAAGACTGTACTATGTCATGTCCTGTGGTGGCGTGATGCGGTAAATGTTATTGCTCACACCCGGTTAGACGCATTGATTCAGACGCTTTAGAGAGGGTTGTCAACGTCTACCACTGCCGAGTGCCGACCACCTTATTTGAACCCTAACACTGGCTGACACACGCATATACATTGATGCATTTGAAGAATCTGCGTCACCACCATTAGTGTCTGTATCGTAAAAGCTAAATAACACACATCCATACAGTATTTGTACGTAGCCTACCAATCAAGAAGACGGCATCATAGACTGAAAATCAGTAGAGATGCGCGCATCCCTTATCTGCTTCTCTTGTTTCCTGTTGGAAGTGTTTTGTGTATGTATTTAACCTTACTCAACTGACAAATGACACATGAGGGAAGAAAGCCCAGCTTCCAATGTCGCCATTATATGCATCTGCTTTAGAATATTTAAAAATAACGGAGGCGAAATGGTTGCTAAATGTCGATGATGGATTTAAAATAAACAGGACGGTGAAATCAGACACTTGGATTTATTAGCCACACGACCAGCTAGGTAACGTGGTCCTGTACATCCAGCATTGCTTAACGTAAGGGGACAATCTCAGCGGGTCCTGCCCAGGAATACAGCATCTCTCCGGCCAGGGAGTCCCCGCCGCTAGTGCGTCCCAGCAATGGCTTTGGTAACTCTGCAGCGTTCCCCCACCCCCAGCGCTGCATCTACAGCTAGCACCACCACCACTAACGCGGGGGAGGTAAGTCAATACAGGGAAGGGAGGTTGTTCCTCGGGAAGTGGTACCTTAAGGAGACACCGAGGATGTGTGGGAGACACGTAGGCCCCTCATCCAGGATCAATGTAGCTAGCGCGTGATGTTAACAATGTAGCGGTTTTATGACCAGTTGTTATGATATTCAGTGGCAACTATGACAAAAAAGTGACATATAAAGGTGCATTGGGTCGCTTACTAGCGACCATGTAATTGGACTTGCTAGCTTATATCTACCATATAAATAAACGTTTATTGAAAAATAAGTATTTCCCATGCCATCACTTTGTATGTGATTAATTGTCGGTAATTGGTTGACAAGCTAACATTATTAATTGTATTATTACAGCAATATCTGATGATAATAATAATAATAACAATAATAACAATAATTATAATGATAATGAAGGAAAGTAAACAAGAGCTACGTGTGATCTTCCCCTCCCTCCTCCTCAGGTAGCTAGCCAGCTAATAGTTGCTCATATTTATTTTGATGCAGCCTATGACCTCTCTAACAAAAAATATAAGGCGAAAACCTTCGACTTGGGCTAAACATGTGGTGTGATGGTTTACTAATAGGATTAATTATACGATTACAAGAACCTTGAAAATAACGTAAATAATAGCCAGCTAATTAACCATAATATTTGTCATCATAAGCAGCTAGCTTACGTCCCTTGTCCTTCCCAATGTAGCTATTTTATAGCGTGTGCGTGTCAGATTAATTTTCTTTGACATTTAAGCCATGGCAAGCCACCCAATTGTTCTGTTAGCTTCTTTAACGCGTATAGCTTTGGCTGCAGTGTCATTGTTTACTTGTATGAAAGCATTAGTTAAGAATGCTCGACATGAGGAATATTGAGCGTGAAAGTTACACGTCCAAAAGCAGAATTGTCATTGCGATATCGCCTTCCCTTTTTCAAAACCTCTTGAATAATATTTATCTCCTGTAGTAATGACCCAGTTTTAATAAATTCTAAATAAGATTTATAAATTCGAAATGGACATTGCCATGATGACAAGTCTGAAATGCGTAGGATTAATTGAAACGATAGTATTTTTTCCCTTAGCCAACAATGTTTCTAGGATCAGCTGTATGCGCAATTTGTATCTTTAAATATGACGAAAAATGGTCTTTTAAAATTTTACAATTAACAATGATATCTGTTCGGTCTGAACCGGCAACTTAGCTTAAAATAATTAAAAATAAATTAATACTATTTGCTAACACACAGTGTTGATTTACACACTCCGTTTGCCTTTTACCCCACGTCCAGTCACCATATTTTTCTCAGAAAGCTGTCAATAGGGTAAAGGCTATCACATGATCATCAAGAGCGACGAGGACCTGCCGGAGCAATACACCTGATAAGTGACTCTGACATAACCATGTTTGGATTTGAAAATCTAGTTTTCAGAGTAGCAAAAGCTACTTCGTACCCACAGTCACTGACGTGCTAGTCATATTTTACCTTTGTTTAGTATTTGCTACATCCAGTCTGAAGCTGTAGGTAACGCAGGGGCTATGGCAACAACATCTGAATCTAAGACTTACGCCAAACACCCTGTAAGTGAGGGGGAACTGAGCGAGGCTAGCCACTTGGCTGAAGTTTCACTGTGATTAAAGCAATCTATTGAGTCACGGCCCTGATGAGTCCTATTCAGACAGCCACTGGAGTCTGGTTACCATTTCTGAACCATTCTTATCACAAGAGCAGGTGTGTCAAGTGCATCTGCTACCCAAATAAAAGACCTGGTGCGCATTTCCAATATCCCTAGGAGGCGATGAGGATCTGTCAAAAACTGTGGCTCCATATATTGCTCATAAAATTGTGTGCTGAAATGCAGACTGATCTGAAGGAACATTGGGTAAACATTTTACCCTGTTTTATTTAAAGGCGAAGGCTCCAGTCACTCTACGGTGGCACAAAAGCCCTGGTACAGAGGAGTTCGCTGTAGATAAATCTAGAAATTACGTTATCTAGAGTCGTAAAAATTGGCAGCCAGTAGGGGGCGTCATGTATACGTCGTCTTATTCTCAAACGGCACTCAATCTTTTGAGAAGGCAAAGACCCGGCATGCGTCGAAACAGTTTTCAAAAACGTAATGAGCGCATAACGTAATGTTAACGTATCCTGTTTGCAGTGTGTCTCATGTATTAAACCTTTTGACCATTGTCACTTTTACAGTTTTACCATAGTATAGTGCAAACAATGTGCGAATTCTCTCGAAATCTATTCCACATCTTTTCTTAGGCGTCCCACGCAATGACTTTTAAACAGACTGAAAGCTTGTGCATTTTTTAATCAAGCCCTTTGCAAGTGAAGGAAAACGCATAATACTGAATTTATCTAGGAAATAATAAATCGTAGTAATAAAAGACAAAACCCCTAGTAATTGACTCTGTGAAATATGATGTATAGCTTGCGTTTATCTATTAAATATAACTGGTTTTAATTGATAATCTTGAAGCAGAAACCTAGGTTTCAGAAAATGACTGTGACTTGACAAATATAAAAGTGGACAACATCTCCCTGAAGACAGTATGAAAGTACCAAATGCTATTTACTAGACAGCTACTACAACTAACAACTTAAGCGCACAGCAGAGAAAGAGGACGAGGTTACTCGCTGGTAAACGGCAGATTAGAAATGAATCCTTGGCTAATCTTTTAAACCCAAGGTTTTGGCCAAGGCGTCTATCTGTGACATAGTCGTCTGCCGTGGAAACTGGGAAGTGTGATCAGACATGAGTTCCCAGGAAAACAAAAAGAAGTGAGCCTGCTCAGCCCTTAAAGCTCTTTGAAGTTCACACACAACGCAGAAGTCACAGGACACTCATCCTTATCCTGGCCAGGCCCAGTAGAGGCTCCTACCATGGTGTTATATTTTCATACTTTCATTTTTCTGATGTGTGCGCTCCAAAACAATGTACGTGTTTGAAGGACAAGTCAGATTCTTCTTCAGTGATTTGAATTTCACTTTCCAATCACGTATTCTCTGAATAACCTGCATACACCTTGTGTTCTTCACGTAAGGTTGTAGAGGCTGATCTGTTTGCTTACATTTACATTTAAGTTTCTTAGCAGTCGCCTTTATTCAAAACAACTTACAAATGTTTACATACATCCATTTCAATTCAGGTTAAGCACCTTGCTCAAAGGTACAACAGCTGGGGTGGGACTTGAACCAGCAATCTTACAATTACAAGTCTGTCACCTTAACCGCCACACCACCAGCTGCCTCCCCACCTGCTTGGCTTTCAAACACTATCAGCGCTTGTTACATTTATTTGGGGCATATTAACAGCACGTACCTGACATCTCAATGTGGCACGGGCTGGCCTAAAATAATATGAAAAGCCTTGACATGTCTTACAGTGTTTTTTATTAACCTCATGGCATGGTTTTCCCCCAGGCCCTCGTGCTTTCATCAAACAGGTGCAAACCCTGCCTTTCTTTCCATATCGATGACTTTAAGGGCCTGACCGTTTGTTAAGAACATGTGGCGTTATGGCGAATATCTCAATACAGGTTCTAGTGGGTTTCAACTTAAAAAAAAGAATACTTTGATTTAGTTTAATTTATAACAGCTTCTGATAGTGAAGCTGGACTGGAGCCTACACTGCACAACAGTACACTTTATCATATTTAAGTTGAAGCTAACTATAGGTGGAAAGAAGTGTATAATTGTATAATAAACTATTTATTCTGCCCTTGTTAAAATCCTTTTAATCCAGGGAGGTAAAGTATGGTTTCCTATGGAGAGAGGAGTCATATGCCATCCCCAGAATGCAGCCAGGTTTGCGCTGCCATCAGTGTTCAGGGCTAAAGGTGAAATTTCGCTCTGAATGACCGCCAGGTTTTCTGCTATTGGATTACCCCGGCAGGGAACTGAAACTCCTCTTAAACAAAGCAGTCGACACTTGGAGGGCCTAGCTTTCACGGCGTCCCCTCTGGCCTCCCTTGTCTGAATGGGAGGAGTGACCTCTGTGTGATCTGGCATCACCTTACCGGATGCGGACAAAGGTGGCAATTGCTGGGCTTTACTTACAGTCTCCCGTCTGCGAGGGATGGGAGTCCAGTTTCTGTAAAAGCCTCAAGAGCCGGGGCCAGGTCCCGCTCTGAACAAAAGCTATTGTTTTGGGGTTTTTTTCCCTCAACAGTAGAATCGTATTGATTGCCTGTAACGTCTTATTCCCCCTGCAAAAGTTTTTGTAGTGATAAGTAGTGGCATACTTGTGACTACTAAAATCTTGTGGACCACGGTGGAGTGAAAATAAAGAATTACCTAAAAGAGTCGCCGAAGATGATTGACTTTCACACCAGGGTGCCGTCCAGTAAACATTTGGTCTGGATTCTTTTACTACAGGAGACCTCAGAAGGGTCCGTCACCGCACGCACACATTGTCATTTGCCCTGCAGATGAACTGAGAAGTTTGCGGAGAGAACTGCAGTACACGTAGTGCTCTCTGGCCTTTGGGGCAAAGCACACGGACATAATAGTGTTATGAAAGCAGGTATCGGTTGGAACCGGGAGTAGGGTGTGATGTCAGTGTAGGAAATCTGGGCGGGGTATCAAGTTCTGACATTAAATGCACTCCAGTGGCCTTCTCTACAAAAGGTAAAGAACCTCCCAACGCCTACCTTACAGTTCAGGAAGGTGTAACTTCAGAAGACAGACTAGGTCTTTGCATTGTTTCCTATCCCTCTAGGTAAACTGTCAACCCAGGTAATGATATCGCATTACAATCAGGACCTTTCATTTTGGGATTGTGGAAGCGAAACGCGAATCAAATAGAAGTTTATTTGTAGAATTTCGGATTGAACCCTGCAGTCAAGAAGGTATCCAAACTTTTGAGTATTCCTATTTCTCTTTCATTATGTGAAGGACCGTTCATATCTTAGTACTAATGATATGGGTCATGTTTAATGTCTTATTTAACGTGCAATAAACAGACCAATTTTAATGATGGGGGTACTGGCCACAAATCTTGTTGAATGACAGGTACGTTTTTCTAAATGGTATGTTTTTATAATTTTTTTATTTGCCTATATAGTTGCACTCCGTAATGATGGAGGTTCCATTTGAATCCCCGGGTCAAAGGTGTTTGAACCGTCCTGTATTATATTTTGGATGTGTAATTTCTCTCTTTCTTTGTTTTAGGATTTTGGGAGTGATGATGAACGAAGACTAAACCAGAGGTATGTCACAAAAAGGAACCTCTTACTCTCTGCTTTGGAAAGGTTATCCGCCGTTACACGTTTCAAAATGAGGAAGAGCGAAATATCGTCGCCCTGCTTAGCTGGTAACCTGTAATGCAGTGTGAACGGTTCCCTGCCATGACGCGTTGACTTTTTAAATGGTTTTAGCAATGAGAAGCTGTGCAGAGGCTGAATTTTGATATTGGCCCATGCCATGCTGTTGCCTGTCATATAAAAAGCTGCACAACCTTGAATGACAAGCATCGAAGTTGTCCTCTGTCTGCCAGACCTCATGTGGTATTTTTCCTCCCTTTGTCTCTGGGTAAGAAGAAAAAACTCTGAAACAAAATCTCACAGAGCAATGACAAGGCTTGTGGCTTAAGCCAAGACAGTGACAGGGATAAGGTATTAACCCACATCTTGACCCCAGGGAATCACTGAGGCTTGGACTATTTTCTATTTACTTTTTTTAGAACAACTCACTGGACTTTAAAATATGTATGTAGATTAGAGCTTTATTCCTTCGCCCATTCAGCTTGTGCTTAAAACTGAAGAATGGTGTGAGCAGCCTATTCAGTGTACTACTCATAACACAGTTTGCCAC
>JAOVYW010069165.1:0-21038 GCA_025775045.1 Hiodon tergisus
TAGTTAAGTGGTTTTCCCATCAGCGTATATTCAAATTTTCAAAGTGGGGTAATAATGGTATGTTATTAGTACAAACTAAAAAAGAGTCAATGTTTTTATTACTAATCTGTTGGTGTCATATTATTGAACAGGAAGGTCCAAACAGCCTAATCAATGAAGATGAATTTTTTGATGCTGTTGAAGCTGCCCTTGACAGACAAGACAAGATTGAGGAACAGGTAGGTGGATATACGTATCTGTATCCAGACAATGTCAGCTGTTCGCCCCCTCTAATAAGGGCATTATCCCGGGGGGTTTATCATCAGTACCTTTTAATATCAATCATTGTTAAATCATTTAAAGAAATGATTTAAAGAAATTGAGTTTTTTATTTAGACATAGTAATTTTGACCCTGAGAAAGCTGTATATCCCAATATTGTCGCCTGTAATGTTTGGAAGGGTGAGGACAGTCCAGTAGATCGGACATGATACTTATTTTACATTAGGACATCATACTGCACATCAAATAAGTTCCGTCCCCACCATTAATAACGTAGTTCAAACACACTGCTTTACAAACAAGATCATTTAAATGTTATCCGTGAAGTGCAGGGAGTTAAGGTATTCTAGAATGGGGATAGCTTTTAATTTAGTTGGTGTTAAAATTATCTTTACACGTTTACAAAGCTGGGTACCCAGGGAGATTAGTGTAGGTTAATGTTTACTTAAGGTGTGTTTGATCCCTGCACTTAACCCGCCTCTGGCGTGTTTGCTCCCTGCACTTAACCCCCCTCTGGCATGTTTGCTCCCTGCACTTAACCCCCCTCTGGCGTGTTTGCTCCCTGCACTTAACCCCCCTCTGGCGTGTTTGCTCCCTGCACTTAACCCCCCTCAGTATATATCCTGTACAGAAGCTGTTCATCTGAATTTTCTCCTCATTTCCACAGTCCCAATCAGAGAAGTCAAGAATACACCGCTCTACCCCAGTTCCTGCTGGAGACGCCTACTCTACTATTGGCACTCACCGATTCGCCCAGAAGGTACCACTCCGCTGCTTTTTACACAGGACACTTATTCCTCTTAGGCCCTCTTTTAGGAATCCAGAGGTTTCCACAATTTGCTGGCATTCTTTTTTTTCTTTTTTTTTGGCAATGATTAAAGCAGTCTCTCTCGGAATACTGTACGGTTGATTTGCGAAATTTCCCCAGTTGATCAGGGCTTTATTTGGAGGTGGGATGGGGTGGATACACCATCCAAATTTTTCTCTTGGTCCATTAGTTAAAAGCTGTGGCAGAACCAAAACCGGCTTTCGGGATAGCGCTGCTCTCTTTTCACACGGTTCAGTAAGCATGGAACAGAGAATTCCAGCCTTTGTTCCCAGGTTAGCTTGGCTTTGCCTTCCGACAGCTATTTGGGTGGAAGGTTGCCTTTGCAGAAGGCCAATCGAGAAAAATGTGTTTCCTCCTAGCACACGGTTGATAAATGAGCACATGAATAAGGTGTGTTATGTTTGTCTGGCAGGTGGAGGAGATGGTGCAGAACCACATGGCCTACTCTTTGCAGGACATGGGTGGGGATGCCAACTGGCAGTTGGTGGTTGAAGAGGGTGAAATGAAGGTGAGGACAACTTTACCCACCTGTTCCCATCAGCTAGCTCAGTCCTTCCACCCCTATTCTTACCTACTTTTTTGTTTTAATGTGGGCGGAAAAATAACTGATTTACTCCAAGAACAGCCAACAAATATGCTAATAACGAGTATGTAAGACATATGACTTATAATTAATAAAATAAATGTGTGTGAAGAAGGTGACAATCGGTTAAGATCACCTGCATGCTAATGTGACATTGGATCTTTCTGCACTTTCTACGCATTCTCTTCAGCTCTCTTTAGTCTGATGGAGGGGTGGTTGATTGATTGGAGGAATGCGTCTCTCCGCTCCTGTTTGGTTTCAGGTGTACAGACGAGAGGTGGAGGAGAACGGCATTGTGCTCGACCCCTTGAAAGCCACTCACGCTGTGAAAGGAGTGACTGGCCATGAAGTCTGCCACTACTTCTGGAACACGGAGGTCCGAAACGACTGGGAAAGTAAGTTTTTTTTTTTTTTTTTATCCGCCTCAGGTTCGCCGGAACCTGCTGGAATGATGGCTAAAAAAGCGGGCCTTTGCCAATTTTTCCCTTCTTTTTCAGCAACTATTGAAAACTTCAGCGTGGTGGAAACGCTGTCTGACAGCGCAATTATCGTCTACCAGACTCACAAGGTAATGAACAAGGACACCACCTCCTCAAAGGAGATGGACGATTTGTAAATTGCTGACTGAATCCTTTTACAGTTTATTTTTAGGGAATGTCAATGCACTTGCAAAGTATTGATTTTTAGTTTTAACAGGTTTTCATTACTGAATTCAATTGATCTGCTAATAATAGCCTGGCTTTCTCTCACAGAGGGTGTGGCCTGCCTCCCAAAGAGATGTTTTGTACTTGTCTGCCATTCGCAAGATTCTGGCCAACAATGAGAACGACCCTGACACGTGGCTGGTCTGCAACTTCTCTGTGGACCACGACAGCACCCCCGTAAGCGCGTCACACTTTCGTTTCCTCCAGAGTCCTCGGTCTGACTATGAAATTAACTGCTGGCGCTGATGGCGTGGTGTAAACGCCGGTACACTGTGCTTTAGGCCCTGTGAATTCTGTGCTGTCATTTGGGTTTGACATGTCCACTTTCTGTTTGTGTACCCCTCCTAGCTTACAAACCGGTGTGTCCGTGCCAAAATCAACGTCGCCATGATCTGTCAGACCCTTGTCAGCCCACCAGAGGGAGACGGCAAGATCAGCCGAGATAACATCCTCTGCAAAATCACATACGTTGCGAACGGTAAGATGCTCGTCTCTGGAAGCTCAGTCAAAGACTCTTCAGGGTTTATATGAACAGTCCGTCTACTGTATTCGTAGCAGCATGATGGAAAAAACGGTTTAGTTTATCCCTGCGCTGGCCAAGGAGAGCTTATTGTGGACTCTTCTGCTCTGCTCAGTGAACCCTGGAGGCTGGGCCCCAGCTTCGGTCCTCAGAGCTGTGGCGAAGAGGGAGTACCCCAAATTCCTCAAACGCTTCACCTCCTACGTTCAAGAGAAGACCGCCAGCAAGGCTATCCTTTTCTAAATGGTGTAGGTAGTGCTCTGCAAAAGTGCGTAAAAAGCTGCTTAACTTGCATAGCTCACCATTTAAAATATTTAAACTATTTTGTGCAGTGGTACAGCGTATTGAAGAAATTCTTGTCACGTAGCTGGCTGAATTGCCTCCCTGACATTGCTCACAATCCCACCAGATAATTCCATGGCAGGACCTTAATTAGATTGATCAAATAATCCCCAGTGAAGGGGGGGTCAGGGGTCTCCGTTGTACATGAAAGTGTTATTGCTCAGTTGCTGTGTGTTTGATGAATTTCAAGAGGTAACCGTTCAAGATCAGTTTCCAACCATGTTACCCACTGAAACATCCATGCTTAATGTTATATAAAATGGTAAATAAATGTTTTGCGCAGAGGTCATCACAGAGTTCCATTGGTGTGACCATTGTTGTCTCCCATCAGGGTTCTGGCTACCGGCTGCCCGGCCGCTGGGTTCGTTCCTGCACTTGGAGCAGCATTGGCCCCGCCTAAAAACTATTCAGCCCATCCCCTCTTCTCCAGTTTCTGCAGCGCTGCTGCAGAACCTTAAGCAGCAATAGGCCCTGTCCACACAAACTACACCCCACAGTGACACGTTGTCATCCTACCTGGAGCTGCACAAGCTTTGGCTCAAAGGGTTTAAAACAGAGGTGGCCCTGGTCCCGTTCCCCGAGGGCTTTAGGGCCTGCTGTTTTTCCCTTCCACCCTGCTTCTTACTTGTTTAATTATAGTAATTATTTGGGTAAGAAATCGCCTCACCTTGCAGTTGTAAATGTGTTGCTTATTGAGAGGTAACCCTAAAACCTGTAGGATTGCAGCCCCTGGACTGGAGATATCCAGTTCTACATTAGCAAAAGTGGTTTTGTAAGAAAAGCCAGATTAAATATATATTCATGTATATTCATATATGTATATAAATATATTAAGAAGTTTATATGGCAATTTTGAAGTTCCCACATAGATCTGCTTTTTGTAAATGTTCCGTTATAATTAAACCAGTAGTTTTTTTGTTGTTGTTTTTTCTGATCGCTTGGCTTATTTACATGCTGCTTAAACGAATGTCTTTTTTTTGAAGAATTACCTTGGTTGTGAGACACTATTGACATTTGACCTTGCCTTTTCTTCTCCATCTCTGGTGAAGACCACTTCTAGGTCTGATGGAGGGAGATTTTGAAAAGCTTTATACTTTTTCTTTTCCCAGAAATGTCTATATGTTTACCTTTCTCAGTTGTTACAGTTAGTTACGGTTTAAGGGGAAGGGGGATGGAATGAGATGGCCAACAAACGGGTTTTGAATCTTCAGCATTGTATGGAACAGGACATGAAGAATGACGGCAAAACTTTACAGTTCAGCAATACGTTTTA
Source organism: Hiodon tergisus (assembly GCA_025775045.1). Taxonomy (NCBI): domain Eukaryota; kingdom Metazoa; phylum Chordata; class Actinopteri; order Hiodontiformes; family Hiodontidae; genus Hiodon; species Hiodon tergisus. The sequence continues at coordinate 4,512 of JAOVYW010069165.1, forward strand.
TCCTTTGGCCTCGCACTCTGTTTAGTTAAGTAAGGTTTAGTCAAGATTTTTCATCAAAGGAAGGGATTATTGTTAGATCCACCGAATGTTTTAACCATACCATGTACTGATGGCAGTAGCCAAATAATGTCCGTCTGTTTAGCTGAAAAATTAAGTGAAAGATGAAGTTCTACCCTAATTCACTGCATTTTCAGTAGGGGGGTGGGGGTGGGGTGACGGCATTCAGAGCATTATTTTAATAGCATATCAGTTTTTCAGACGTTTTCTGTGCGATGTTTAATAGCTGTTTTTTTCAGACTGTTTAAACCTCCAATGCCTTAGAGAGTAGGAGAGATTAGGGAGGTCCATGTAATCAAATTCAAATCAAAAGGAAAGTGCCTCAGTTCATCTCACATGGGCAAGTGAACTATCACTGGGTACCTAGGGTTTAAAAAGAGAAAAAGTCATTTTTAAAGGGTAACATTTATCTTGATTTTTCTTACTTTGAGATAACCTTTTACTGAACATTGTGATTTGGCAATCAACAGCAAGAAGTCTGTTTATTGGGCTGTATCAATTAGTCTGAAAGTACGGGAGGGAGAAATTTATTGATAACCTCATTGAGCAGGCAAGACAAAATGTTTAAAAACTAAGGAATCATTTTTTAAAACTTTTTTTTTTTTTTTAATAAACGGGGTCTTAAGTACTTGTCTTAAGTGTTGTCATTGTTTGGATTTGCACTAAATGTAATGTAATTTGGAATTGTTATGTAATTAAAATGGTTACACTAATGAAGCGGTCTGGAGTGGATACAGTACGTTTGGATCTGACACCACAATTTCAAGCAAAAATTGGAGAACTTTGCCTATGTGTGTCTTTGATTCCAGGAATTCTGTGAATTCCAATCCATGGTTACATCCTTATCTCAACTCTGAAATGGACAGAACCAATCCGATCTGGTTTCCTGGGAATTCTCCTGTAATCTTTACTTTCACATGCTGCTCTTTGGTATTCTGATCTAATTAGCAAATGTGTGTTTCTGTAGAATATTTTATAATATTCTTAGGAATCTATTTTCACATATTGATATGTATAAACCCTTATAATAACAAAATAGTATAAGTCTGACGTCATCTAATTTTATGGTAGTTTGGTGAACTTTCTTCAATGAAAACGTCAGGGGAGCCGCTTTCTTTTTAATTTTGCCACACTTGTCCCTCAATCTGGATTGCGAAATTTCATGTTGGCGCCATCATGCATGGGAATACTCCAGAAAGGGAGGGGGGGGGGTATAAGGAGTTTTTTATTTTTTCTCCGTTTAATGTTGGCGGTGTTGGTCCTCCAAAAGGGATCGCTTAGAATTTGACTTAAATAGGGATTTACTTTTAGGTTAAAAATTCACGAGTAAAGAGTCTGACTACCTCACCTCTGTTCGCACTGCTGTGATTCTGGACACATGAGAAGACTTATCCCTGTGATGCTTCATGGTCACTACAGTGGACAGCTAATCAATAGTCATTTTCTTTTAAATTCACGGGTTTCGATGGTGTAACTTCGTATCAGCCACTATAGTGGACACTACTGCATCACTCTAAAGGCTTCCACCCAGTGGCCATCATTTGTAACTGCAACTAAAATTCCTTTCAACCGAGATGGCCGATGGACTGCCACAGAAGTTGATCACGGTAGGAATACCTTGCCAATCCTTCTATTGTCCATCTAAAATGATGAAGGAGTGTCTAGATGCTGAGGGAGCTGTGCATGTGCTACCTGACAGTAACTCCTGGGCAGTACAAAACCAGGAGTGTCTGGAAAGTCACACAGAATTTACACATTTTAATCCTCATCTTTCAAGTTTTCCTCAGAAAAGTATTGCTATACTTCAAGTAATATTCGAGTGTTGGGATTTTGTCTGTTCTGATATTTTCCTGTGAGATTGCACCGTTCATTTGGATTATTAGCCTGGTACTTGGAAAGGTTATTACTTGTATGTGATTCAGTAATTCCACAGAGAATTCCACAGTTTATCCATTTTTAAATTATTTTTCTGTGTTTTAACTTTGAGGTTTATATAATCTGGTACCCAAATGGTTTAAAACCAAATTGACACCTTTGGATCAGCATTACCCTCTTATTAGTTAAAAAAAAAAAAAGTCTGATTACATTACTTTTTAAACATAATCTGTTATACAGTGACTATCAAAAAGAAAATATAGTTGCAAGAAGCCGTGGCTTATGCAGAGTATAAAAAGGCCTACTACTACCCATACAGTTGCCTGCAGATTGCACAACACACAATAGATAAACAGTAAATAATAGATAGAAAGATGACAAAATGGGCAGTGATTAAGTGAAGAATACTGAGAGCTAGCATTACAGTTAATACAGGAAAGAAGCATTTGGTAACCTCAGTAAAATAGAGCAGGAATGGGACAAATTTATGAGCCATTAGACACGTGTACCAAGTTTCATTCATTTACGTCACACGGGGTGGCATTGGCAAAAAAAATAAATAAATAAAAAATTCGCATTTTTTTGGGCGTTTCCTGTAGCGCCCCCTATGGGCGGATCAGGGACAGTCTTCGTCTCTTTCAGCATTTTTTACTATGTAATTTTTTAGTTACTGAGCATAATTGGGGAGGCAGAAACAATAGGTTTCCTAAAAAAAACCTTTATGGACAAACGAGTTGAGATTTAACGGACTGTGTATGCCTCCGTGCTCAATCGGCAAATCTCGAGTTTGACAACTCGAGTTAATGCGCGCCAAAAAACGTTTTGATAATAGCTTCAGATGTATTCGCTGGGTATCCGCCAATATAACACGAACTTGGCAAATTAAAACTTCTAAAACATCCCGCTGACAATCCCGACATATTTCTGGAGATGGAAGTTAACGAAGATTCAGATAGTGAAGTAATGTCTGTGGTGGCAGACTCAGAGAGCGAAAACGACGAAAATCTCTACATTAACAGGTGATGCTGTATTCTGTTGCAGTGTTTCTGGTTTTCTAGCTGGATTGTCGTTTTATCACGAAAAAGTGTCAGTTATTTTAATTATTATTATTTATTAGTATTATTCCGGTACGGTGTGAGAAAATGGCTGTGGAAACGTCTTGGTAAGAGAAAAGTAGTGCTGGCGTTGCTATTCACAGATTGATGTAAAAAATCAGTATGAGAACTATTTAAAATCAATATAGTTTGTTTTATTGTCATCTCTCAGCGGCAACCGTTTGACTACGTGTTTTAAAAAATATATGTTTTAACCTTTCGTTATTATATAAGCCGATAGCTAACTAGCTACCCTCAGCAGTGTGAAGCTGGCAACAATTAGACGTTAATTCCGGGTCCCGAAAACCGCAAAAAAATAAATAAAATACAACTCCTCAAAAAACTAAATTATTACGTAGTTGTCATAAATATTTTTTTTATTTTACAACCTAGATTACTTTCAACTTTAACAATTTTAAATACATTTTACAGACTATTGAAAAGTACATCGTTAATTATTAGTATGTTAAGTACGGGTTACTCTACAAATAAATGTGAAAATTGTTTTAAAATGGCGGTCTAACATACTCAACTGCATTCCTACTATCCAAATCAAGTGAGTTTGAACAATATATTGCGTTCAATGGGGATGTTTGGGCTCTTTAGTTAACCCCAATTTGCTGCATTGAGGACATACTAGTGCACCGTCACACAAACATTGTTCTGTACAGAAAAAGAAAGAAAAAAAACCAGAAAATTGTGTAAGGTATGTGTCCATATATGAAAAAAAGAAATGTCCGTTTGTTCCTCATCAATCTAGCTGCAATCATTTATTTACAGTAATAGTGAGACAGAAGCTGTCCATGGTCCTGAACATATTTGAACTACCAAGATAAAAACACATTATAAACATCAAATATCAGCAATGTTTCTGAGCAGTCTTTATTTGGAACGAATCGATCAATCAGTGTATTTTTATAAAGCGTTTTTCACATGTTTCCATATCAAAAAGATGCTTTATAATAAAGGGCAATACAACCACACCTGAACCCCCAAAAGCATGCCGGTGGTAACAGTGGCAAGGAAAAACTCCCTAGGCTGGTAGGAAGAAACCTTGAGAGGAACCCGGCTTAAAGGGGGAGCCCATCCTCCGCTGGCCGGCACTGGGGCTGAATTAAAGAATCTAATGTCCATAGCATGTGATGCCCTCCAGAAGAGGAGATCAGGGAAAATCCAGAACATTGTAATATTCGGAGGAGAGGGTTTGGGGGCCCGGATGGCTGGGGTACAGTCTCAGGGATTGCTGTGGTGAGAGTTGATGCAGTCCTGCAGGATGCCTCAAATGATATCTTGAAAGAGAGAAATGGCACATTGTTAATGCCTAGCTTTGGATTAAGTAATATGAAAAGTGAAACTTTGAGAGTATTTGTAATTGACATGATATTTCATGCTGATAATTCTAATTATCAGCTGAGAAATGTCAAAAATATATATATCCATACATTCCTCCCTACATGTAATTCTATTAGAGGATTACGAGTACTAACTATCACCTTCCATTGATCTACACATTCACTGATTATAGGTTTTTTTCTATCGCTTAAAAATAAATATTTTTGAATTTAGCTTAGTAATCGCTGTGGTATTGTTGTCAACTGCTACTTTTGATTTATATGATGGCAATGGTCTCTCTAAATTTGCAACAAGAAGAGATAGCTTCTTACTGGAAGTCTATGGTTGCGGGGGAAAAAACCAAAATATCGGTGGAACATATTACACTGTTCAAACTCAGTTGATTAGCAGTAGGAGTGCTTCTGAGTAGATGTGTGCTGAACAATTATTTAAATAATCAACACAAATGTTAATTTCAATTAGTTTTTTTTCATTTGATAATACAGAACAGACCCCCACTATATTGTAGATGCTATTCTGTAACATTATCTCCCCTGTTGATTTAGGATTATGTTAGACTTGGGGTTAGGGATCTTGAAGGGGTCTAAAGGGTTTAAAATTGCAGGTCTCACTTAGAAAACAACACATTTGCACAGTTTTATTAATCAAAAAATGGTTTCTCGCATAAATAACTACAGTACAATATTTGCAATGTTGTTGTTACGTAACCACGACATTGCATACACTGTAGGTTCTAGTGTGAGGATTGAAGTTCTAAATTATATTTTGACATTGCTGCTGCTTGTGAAATTGTAATAAAGAAGTACTCTCAAATTAGCAAAATCATGTATTGGGGTATTACTGAAGAAATACATATGACTTGCAATTTGATGCAAACAGGTTTTATTTTAAACAGAACGGGGATAGTCACGAGATAGCAGAAGATGTATGTGGTTTTTTTTATAAACACAAAACAAAAACAATGGTCTTATTTCATCTTTTACTAATGTATCACCTTCACTCACTAAACCAAATCAGTAATACCAATCTGCTGTTCAGTATTCCAGAGTGAGCATTATTATTCGAAAACATACCAGACATGAATGCAGCCATACAACTACATTAAGGCAGTATTCAGAGATATATACTCGAATAGAAAAAAGATCTTTTAATATTAAAATAATCGCCACCACTCAAGTAACTCGATTAATTATCCCAGCTGAACTGCTGAGTATGTTAGACCCCATTTTTCTAACAGCTGTGCTTTATAAATATTTGTATGTCAGTTTACAGTGGTACCTGTTATCCATTTGTTTTTCCAATTGTTTCTAATTGATACAATTTATGTAAACAATTTCAAGTTTTTGGTTTTTTTGTCATTAGTTTTTTTTATAATACACTGATTGATGAAAGAACCAAACTGGAACAGTCGCCAACCTTCAGTTGACACCATCAGTGTTTTAATGTGGTGAAGTTTTTGTTACAGATTGATGTGTACCGATTTATCGGAAGGGTCTTTCGGGAATTTGCCATCATTCAGTGGTAAGAGTAAAGTAGTCCACACATTTTTAATTCTTTGTGTCATTCCATTATTAGATTCCATGAGGAATTTTTGGGAAAAATGTATTCCTCTTTGTGTGCTAGGGAACTCTCCTCAGTTATCTTATAAAAGGCTGAATGGAATACATACAGACATATCTATTTCAGACAAGGTAATGCAAAACAGGCATTTCCTCTTGCTATTTATTGCCTGAAACATGCAAATAGATTTTTTTCTGTGAGTTAACATTTTTTTTGTGTGTGCAGATGTGTAAAAGGGAGCAACGATTGTTTCAAGGTTTGTAGGAACCTAATTTAAGCTCTCCTGTGTTTTTTGTCTTTTTAATTAACACCAGACTGCAGTAAATGTTTGGGTTTTATTTTATTTTATTTTATTCTAGTTCCACTCGTATTTAGCTGTACTACTTTGACAAATAAAATAAAAAACTGACTGCATTGCAATGTAACGAAAAAGTACGTTATAACTATTTTACTTTGATTGTGGGGAACTAGTTAATGAGGATTTAATCAAAGTGGCAGAAGACAGAACAACTGGAGAGCTCAGAATACAGGAGACTGTAAGTAGACATTGAGGCATTTTTTATTGTAGCTAATGTTGCGTTGTTGATATAATGGTGTTTGTGTAACTGTAGGTTTAATACTCAAATATATAAAATAATATCTTGTTTTATATGTCTGCTTAAATGTGGCAGGTTGTTTTATGTTCAAGTATCTCTTGAACATAAAACGAGTGTTTCTTTATTCTTATACAGAATGTCATGAACGAACAACCGGTATGGTGTGTGTCTGGGTTGCCCGGTGGACCTGGCTGCAGTGTAAGGAACAGTCCAGGAACCGTTCCAACTTACTGTCGCCCCGTTGAGCCCGATTCACCCGCACCAGCCCCAATTCCCACACTTTCCCTTTCACCCCAGAACATTGCTGCGCCTCTGTGGCAACACTCTGGCCTCCATGTTAACTCTTTGACCTTTAGCCTTCCTGCCCGGGCAGAAAATGGCAACACGCAGCACACTAGCACGAGAGGAGAGATCTGTGACTCTGGGAGTGCCTGGGAGACCAGCACCACGGGAAAGGTTGCGGTGTTGACACAGCATAGCCAGAAAGAAGCAGATTGCTCCCCCCAGGCAACGCCTGACCCAAAACCTGGAATCTTCTCTTCAGGCGCTTCACAGAGTGCATTGGTCATGAAAAACCAGGAGGTGTGGTTGTCAGATGACGTGAAAGGTCCCTCAGTGCGCCGCAGCAAGAGGCTCAAGGGAAGAGGAGAGTTGGAAACATCACTGTATACTGTATACGCCAGGTGGATGTGCTTTCTCATAACATAACACAGAACTCGCTAGGTTGTCAGTGCTTCTTCATTCCTGAACATGCCAGGTTGTCTGTACTTTATCACTGCAGGACACACCCACTTAAACTGGGAACAATTGTAATTCATGGAGTTAAATCCCGCATGCAGTGTGAGAAACACAAATTGTTGCTTAGCATTAGCATTTCTGTTCTCTATTTTCTCATGCATTATCAGAAGAATAAATAAGAAAGTGCAATGTGTAATTTAAAATCTTTTTTCTTTTCTTGCTTTTTTACGAATTCTATTTAATTTGTTGTGGTAAAAGGCCAACATTGCATAATTTGTTTTAAAGTTTATATTTTATTCATTCTATTCAGTATATTTAATATATGTACTTTTAAACTCCAAGATTGGTTAAAAAATATATATTTCCAATGATTTTAAAATGTCTTACTGTGCTGAATCCTGTCACGACATAGCAAAAAATATGCCGGGGGAACTGTAGTTTAACATTACCTAACTCACCAGGTTGGACATGAACAGGAAGTAGATTTTTGATTTAAAAATTTGCAATTTAAAATGACCAACGTCAACTCTTCTACGGAAATGGGTAAATCGACTTGTGCCTGGAATAAACATGAATGTTTTCTGGGTTATAGGAATGCATCTGCCCAAACCCCAGGCTCACAAGTGCGACACACTGCGACACACTCGCAGTCGCCGACCACCGTCACCAGAGTCTGCGCACACACAGGCAAGGACTCGGCTTCTCCGGTTATTCTGTGGAAGACGGTTAACTTCTGGGGTCACTTTCAATATACAATAACTGTGTAGCATATGTACATTCACATTTATAGGGTTTAACAAGCTGGGAATTTCTTTTGGTTCACCACAGTCTAAGTTTACAAGCACAGATGCATTTTGAAATCCAAACATGTATGGTGATAAGTTTACCTGAGATACCCTTTGGTTATTAATTAATTGGTTTGGTATTGTAGCTATTATGACAGTAGATAGCAATGCACTTAAAGGGACATACCTTTGGTGAATTAGTATGCATGGCTCAATGAAAACAGACACGCATGTGTTGTTCTCCATTAGTGTAACCTCCAGTGAGAGACATTTGATCCAGACAATGATTAGCTCTTCTGTTTGTTTTTCAGACAATAAGCCAGGCATGGAACTTGTTTGTGCAGAAGGGTTCTTATCCAATACCACTGTTACAAAAAAGCACACTAGAACTTCACAAAGACAGAGTAGAAATATCCTCAAGGATCCAGCAAGGGACAACATCGGTTGTGCTGGTCACACAGGTAAACCATTTGTTGATTTAAAAGTCCAGATTGAATTTACTGGTAGAACTTAATCTGCATTGCTTTCTGGATTCCCTCTCTCAACAGAATCACTGCATGTAGATTGTATGCCTTTTATTAACTCACAAACAAATTTACCACAAACTGCTGAATCCTTTTCAAAAAAATTATTAAAAGGAGTGTGCCCTCTATTGGTAGATTCTGTGTATTGAATGTGAATAATCTTGAATATGAGGCAATATTTACATTTTATTGAGGCCAATGTGATTAAAAAAAAAAAAACTTTTTAACGTTGTTTCCCTGAAACTTTGGATGAGACCTGCCTAAAAAAACCCTAACAGCAATTATTGAATGGCCAGACCTTTTGTTCAAAAATATAGTTGAATATACTGTGTACCGTATTCATAAATTAGAAAGTGTACATTCAGAAATCCCTAATGGCTGTCACAGTAGTCAGTGATGACAGATTGGGATTTCCATCAGTGAAGTTTTGTCTGTGAAGTTTGGGAAGGGCTCTGTTCTGGTATACACACTTGACCGGTACCAAGGACTGCATCAATATGTGTTCTATATAGTATATTTTGAGTTGTGGTGAGAGGTGGACTCACTGGTGTTAAATGTTGTCAGGGTTTGCATGCTTTTAAACTTTCTGGCAAACAGGTTGATGGATCGGTGCAGGATGTCAGAGGTCTGCTTGTGTGCAATGTGAGACCACAAAATGGGACCTGCGTGGTTATGTACAAAACAAGGACACAAGGTCTTTGTTAGCTTTGTTTTTAGATTAAATGCCATTGAATTCCCACAACACTGAAGCTGTTTGACTACTAAATTATAAAGCTCCACCACAGCTGTCGAAATGAGCTTTTGGCTGTAATCCCTTTGTAAGAAATCAGAAATATTTTTTGGATAAGTTAAAGGAATTTTGGTAATTTTGGTCATTGGTATTTTCCACTTTGGAAATAGCCATCAATGTAATTGTTAACTCTTAAAGTGTTTTAAGATATGATTGATAGTTAATTCATTTCCCACTACCGATTGATAACTTCTCTTGTGCATTTCCTGAATCTAGCTCTTAATTTTAGAGGCTATTTTACCTTTTAGCTACCGGTTACTAGTTCGGGAACAAAAATAGCCCAGATCAAACAAAATGTCTGAACTCCTCCTCTAGGTACAAGGGTGACTGTGAAATCAAGGAGAAGAAAAAACCTGTCCCTCAGTAGTGTCCGCAGAAGGAACAGGTTTGGCGAAACAATGCTCCACCGGGCTGCGATGGAAGGACAGGAACAGCTAGTGAGAGACTTGCTGCAGGTCGGAGCCTGCGTAAACCAGGCTGACAATGCAGGTGAGACGCAGCCAGGCCCTAAATTTGAAACCCTTACTGGAAAACTTAAATGAAGATACGGAACCAAATGTAATGTTTGTAATCAAGAGGGGGGGAAAATTATATATGGACAGAATTGCAACAAAAAAAAAAGGAAGTTATTCTAATTCATCAAATGAAAGACATTTAGCTTTTTATGTAATACGGTTTTCAGTGTAGAGAAAAAAGTTAAATATACACTTTTTACATTCCCAGGATTTTATTAATTTAATAAGCCACGGGTTAAACAACAGCTTTTTGGCCATACAGAAAGATGTTAAGAGACCATAAAGAAAGTATAGAAAGAAAGCAACCGTTTTAAATTCTAATAAACTACAACTAAATAGTCTGATCTTGAATTCTGCATTTTAAATAGGTGTTTTCTGTAGAAGTCTGTGGCAGTGAAAGGTTATGTTTTGCATAAAGAGATAAATAAATAAATAAATGGCATGAACTGTGACAGATGGCTGCATTAAACTTTTACACAATTCCCATGTCTCGAACATAGTTTTATTGCCAATTTGAATGACAAAGCTAATATATGTCACCAGTTGTATGATTGATTTGAATTATTTAACTTAACATTATGACCCAACTGATTACTTGTCACAAAGTTGTGAGTTACTAGGCTGGCAATGTATACTCACGTTCCCCCAAAACAATTTCCATTCCTGAAACATTTGTTACATTTGTATAATATATTTGGGGGAAACAGCTTTTAAAAATTATTTCCCTGTTCATAATTCAAAAATAATTCTGCAGAAAATTTCGGATCGCAGATTTGTGGAGGAAATAACCAAACAATCGTTTAACTAGCTAACGTTTTAAGGTGAGGTGTTTAGTTATATTACTCAATACTGATGTTTGTCAGTACCTGAAAGTCTTCACATTAACCAATGAGGTTTTTATGTTTTTTTTTTCTCCCAATGGAAGTGTTGGCCCCTGGGAAGTGCTGCTAGATGAAATGTCTGTCGTTAAATATAATGACATAGAGGTTGATAAGCGATGTAGAGGACACCCTACATTATTTATTTTTTTGGCAGTAAATTTCTGCAAAATGTTCTTAGAGCCGCCGTCAATTTGTAAGAAGCTATTTGTATTGTGTGATAATGTAGTTATAATTAAAACTTCGCAAACTGTCTACTCTTCCTGAATTATTGCTAATGTTACTAGTCCAAGATTAAAAGGTGATGCGGCTTTTTTGGGACATACATTTTGGGGGGTCTTTTCATTTTTACGAGTTGTTGAAATAAGATACAAAAAAAGAAAACTATCAAATACAAAATGAAATTAGCGATTACCTGCCAAGGTTTAGTGAGGAAAAAATAATTTTAGCTAAATCTTTGCCAGCGGGGAAACTGGGACTTTGGTGTTAATAACCCAACGGTGCATTCTTGGTGGATGGTGCTGTGTCCAGGTTGGACCCCACTGCATGAAGCTGTGGCTGGAGGTGAGCAGGAGGTCGTGGCGGTTCTACTCGGAGCTGGAGCAGAAGTCAACTGCGCTGGAGACAAGGGAGTCACTCCTCTGCATGACGCTGTTGGCCTCGGCAATGTTCAGGTACTTCTTCAAACATGAACTTCAGTCAAAACTGGACTCGAAAAAACTATGTTGGTGACTTGTGTGTACCCATGTGGCTAAGTTCTGCAATATCTAAAGTAGTGACTTTTCATTATTGTCGCTGTACAGAGGTCCGGTTTTTTTTTTAAATGGATAAGGCTTCTAAACTTTCTGCATTAACTTGCTTTAGATGTTCCAGCAGTTTATGCTTTTAACTACTATTAAACAGCAATGAATGAATATAACGGCATGGACAACATTAATGATTAACTCATTAATCAGCAAAACTGTGCGTAAGGTCAATGGCAGTCAAAGGGCAGAGTTGACCTGTGGTTGCAGATTGCACGGCTGCTTTTAAGGAGCGGTGCTGATCCGTCACTGAAGAACGACTGTGGAAAGTCAGCACTAGACATGGCTGTGGACGCCTATTTCAGAAGGCTATTGGAAAGATATTTACCCAAAGCTGAGAGAGGTCTGAACACTTTCTTTGACTTGAAAAGTTAGTCATCTTTTTCAGTTTAACCAAATTAAGTTTAATAAAACCAAGTTTTTTTGTGTGTGTGTACAGCAAAGGGAGGGTTAAACAGCTCTGAAATTATAGATGGCAGAAACAGGAAATTATCCATGAGTAAAAGGCTAAGAAAAGTGAGTATAAATTAGCATGTATTAATTAATACATCTCTCAGTTTTCAAGAAAGGAAGGTGAGACAATAAAAAAAACAAATTTGTTTTTGTTTCGCCAGCTCTACACAAAACCATATACATTATTTTTCATTCCTTCTATTAAAAAAATGACACGCTTCTTAAAACCTGTTTGTGTACGCAAGTAACCGGACAGTGTGTTTCGTGTTTCATGTTTCAAAGGAGGATTTACACTGAACAGCGTTTCACGTTTCATTAGGAGGAGTTCCAGTGTGTGAGTGGAGAAAGGAGCTCGGTAGAAGCAGACGGGATAGATGTCAAGCCCCCGGTCAGGGTGACCAGGTCGAGTATCCGTAGGAGCAGGAGCGCAGAAGAGCATCGCAACACTGATACTAAAGGTGGGGTGTCTCTGAGGTCTCAGAGCTGTGACTGCTAGAGCAATGTCGGTGGGCTTTCAGCTGAAAGAGAGGAGGAGGTTTTAGTGACAGAAGTGAGGGCCAGGTGGCCCCTGTGCTGACCAGGGATATCAATAAGGGAAGCCACTCTGGGGAGCGTTTGAAAGCAATCACAGTGTCTGCAGTTTAACTCAAATTGTAGTGGTTTGTTGTATGTTACTACCTCTGTTAATGATATTCATAATATGTTAATGATATTCTCAATCGTTCAACCTTTTTTATACAATTGAATTGCCACAAAGTGAGGGAATTAAATTAAAAACCCAGAGCCAGTCTTGGAAAATCTGGAAAATTATTCCTTCACCCCAGAGGCAGTTGAAACTCTTGAGTCATGCGGAGAAACTCTTGAAAAATAGCTCTAGTTTAGCAAGTTTAGCTCTTTAGCACCAGAAATAATTTGTGACCATATGCCAACATCCATACCAGCACCCAAAAAATAAGCCAGATTTAATAGGTATTTTTAAAATCTGGATTTATAGATATCTTCTAATTCCTTGACAAAATCATTTTTTTCCTAAGGCATGATTCTAGTCTGGCCATATGTAAATCCTTGCCTGATTTCACTTACGGTTAATTAATCTCATGTTTATGAAAGCATATGGGTTGAATAGTAAGGGACCCAAGACTGAAGCCTGTGGGACACCAGTAAATGCTGAAGATCTCTTGTTGATATCCGTGCAGCACCAGTTACACATTTCTAATCTTGTTTGCTAATTTAAAAAATATTGAATATCAGTTTTCTTCAACAATGTTTCAGCAATATTAAGCCTAGATTTTCTGCACACAAAATCCATCGGTAGTGCTAATAATGGCAGAGCTATAAACAAGCATGTCACATATGGTTTTTGTTGGGGTAGAGAGTTATCCATCGGCATTGTCTTCAAAAAGGAAACCAGGTCATAGCAATCTGTGGGTGAGATTCCATAAAATGAACTCTTTAAGTGTTTATGGGTGAAATTTAAGATGGTTTAGTCTAATCTACTTATCTCGCCTGCAGCATTTAGCTAATTAAAAACCTGAGTAAGAAAAACTAAAACTGGACTAAAAATCTGAATAATATATACCATGAATAATTCTCAGTGGACCTGGGAAAGCCAGCGTGTTGTTTTTTAGAGGGTGTAATGTTGATAAAGTATATAAGTGTGACTGCTCCATGCGATAATTAGTCGATTCTGTACTCAGCGAAGTGCATGTGTCGGCTCCTTGCAAGTAAACTCTATTACAACAAGACTCCAGCGACTCTGTCATCTTTGACAAAAGAAAATATTTCCAACACATACCATAGTAAAATCTTACTTACAGATAAGGGAAGCAGACGTTTGCGTGCATAAGGCAGCAACTTGTTTTACTTAGCAACAGAAATTAGGTTTAACTTTTATTTTTCCCACAGTACGTTACTGTGTTTCTTATGTGCCTTCATCATTTTGTTTGCTTGTGCCGAATAGGTCAAACGCCGCCCTGCAGCATGAGTTGTCTGGGGAACACCGACGCGTCTGATGGACCAGCGAGGGCTAGCTTAGAGGGGAGCGGTGATTGTACCGAGGCACTGGGAAAAACTGCCACGTGTCCCAAAGCAGTGGGGGTTTTAGTGGGTATTAACCACTGCGATGACGGCTGTGAAAACAGAATGCCGTGTGACCTGGTGGCATGTGCTGAGTATGATGCAGACGAAGGCAGCTTTTCGCTGCTGGCTCCTCCATTGAATGGTGAAAGCCGGCCTTCTACTCAGCAGTATCTGTTGAGCATGGAAGCTGGCACGGTCCAGGGGCACTCATGTACAGCAGGCAAAATGGGACAACTGACAGTAGAACCTCTCACTGCACATTCTCCTGACGTTCTGTCACTATCTAACTCGCGTGAGAGCAGACATACCCCACCCCATGATTCGGAAGAATGCGGCCTGAACCACAATGAAAGAGAGTCCAGCCTGGCGGAGATCAACACTGAAATACAGTCTTCTCGCAGAACCACGGACCACACACAGTTCTCCACTGTAAATGAAGAAAGGAGAGGTCCAGAAGTTGGCCAACAGCAATATGTCTTCCTGGACAGTACAGAAACCTCACAGACGATTGGGCCAGACACTTTTTTCCCTTCTTATGAGAATGGCCACCAGGGGAAAACTTTGCCTGACTCTACCGTTGCAAGCAACTTGCCTATTGTAGAAAATAAATCTCATTTATCCGAGAAAAACTGTGATTCGCTTTTTACTCCAAGTTCTGGGAGAAGGTCCCAAGGAGACAAATCTCCCATCATCGGCTGTTCACTTATGACTGATAGTCCGGCGAGATCGCCCATAAACAATGTCCAAGAAAGGCCAACAGAAGGGAATGGTCTGGTCCATTGTCAAATAGTCACGTTTGAAACTTCAGAACAAGCTGCCAAAAGGCCAGGTTTAAAATACAATGACACGCAATCCACGATGCTGTGTCACTCAGAAGCCATCCATTTAAGTCCCTGTGAATTCGACATTGCTGCAGACCATCCAGATGTTGATAAAGCCACAGAGGCAGAATGTTCCGGGTGGGATGCAGGGGGCAGGTGCAGTGGCAAAGCGGCTCATTCAGCGAGGAATGAAAGGGTTAGATCTGACCGGAACCACGAACCAGGCGATACACCAGAAGCTGAGGTTGACGAAACCGTCAGCTGCGACTCAGATTGCACCATGATTGCTGGATATAACTATTTGGATGGTAATGAAGTTGGTCCATCTGAGGCGTTGGAGAAAGGCAGTGCAGACACAGGTCTAACAGTAGTTTCTATTGGTTGCCCTGTCACAGTTGAGAAGCAAAACCAGAAATCCAAAACTGCATGTTGGGCAAACCAAGAGAAAAGTTCTGAAGGTCCTGTCTCTACATTTGAAAACTCAGCTAGAATGTTTGCTGCTGTAGACGTTAGTCAGGAGTCCAGCACGACAGGAGCTGGACAAAAGAATGAGGAGCAAAATGAAGCTAATTTCTGTGGCACAAAAAAACACAAAATTAAAGCCAGCCGGGAAAGAATAGCCAAGCGCTGGATAAAGGAAGACCGAACTCAAGATCAGTCTGGACAAACTGACTCACAGACATTGGATCAAACAAGTGACAACACACCTGGACCAGGTACCCAGAAAAAAAGCTTTATTTAGCCCATTGTATCTGTTCCGTGGGAAGAACTAAGGACTATGTGTTAAATAATACAATTTAACCTTAAAAGAAGGTTACTGTATTTGAAAATATAACCTGCAGCACATTCCCGCATGCCTTTTTTAATTTATTGTTTAGAGCCTAAGAAGATTGTAAGCACGCAAAACATCAGTAAGCGTAATAGTCGAGGAGAAACTCATCTTCACGTAGCATCCAGGAAAGGAGACCTACCACTTGTTAAGGCCCTCATCCAAGCTGGAATAAATGTCAACCAAGCCGATTATGCAGGTTTGTTTAAAGGTTTGTTTTTTTACATTTAATAGTTAGTTTGGCAAGGTTCACGTACAGAACACTTCCATGGCAGGTTTCAGTCGAAATGGTTAATTGCGCCGATTAGGTTGTTCTATTAAAGATCTAGTTTGTATTGTGCATCTGCACTGGTTTGGTTTCCTTAGTTGGTTAACGAACATGCAAGTCTGTACACGGGGGGCTTATTAGCGAGTTCCATTCCTTGACCTCAAAAGGATGCTGCTCAGAAAATTTGGACATTTGGAAAATATATATATATTTTTTTACTTTTATATGTAGTTAAATGGAATGTTGTCCTATCTTATTATCCATTTGTTAATCTGACGCTCTTAAACAATTTACAGTTTATAATGTGTCCCGATATAGAGCTGAATACCTATTCAAGCATTTCATATTTTGTCTCTCTGAAATGCTAATTTAAAATTAAAACCTGTGTTCTTCCCAAGTACAGACCTAATGTACAGCCTTGTGCAGCACTGCCAAATTTACAGAGCCAGTCACATGTTGATGTTGCCTGTGTAGTCGTGAGTCTCCCGAGCCAGTAACAAGCTGATATT
>JAOVYW010069176.1:0-12205 GCA_025775045.1 Hiodon tergisus
TGATTCAGATCCTTAGTCACAGAGAGACTCACTGTCAAATCCATTTTGAGAGGCCTGGCAGAAACCTGGGGAGTTCCAATGAACAAGTGAGTACATTCCATCTCTCGTCAAGGTTATCAAAACCTCGCACCGGCGTGCAACACCACAGGCACCAGCTTGAAACCGTAGCGATGAGGAAATGGAAGAGATACCATCAAGTTCACCACTGGACGGTGTCATGTGCATTCATAATGTGCCTGCCAGCTCTCCGACTTCATGGCCTGGTTTGTTTCCTTCAGATACACGGTTTCATCACGTCGCACAGAGAATCAAGCATTTACCAATGTAAATCAAGCATTTACCAAAGTATGTTTTCAATAATAGAACATATGGCTCATCTGGGATTTTTAGTTCAGTCCAGTCCTGGATAATAATTATATTTTATGCCTAATGTTCAGGGTGAATAAAAATGCAAATACATTACTAATATATTTTTGTGATGATGTATTCCATTCTGTATACTCAGCGGGATCAAAATCAACAATCAAAAATCAACCATGTGACGTATCCAAGACAGCTAACACAACGTAAGCCTTTGGAGTATCAAAAACAAACGGCTAATGTAGTTATAGTATCCCAGATTAATTCTTGCATATTGAGTTTGATACCTGCGGTTTCAGCTCAGGGCCCGGGCCCCTGCTCCTCCCAGTGGGCGTGCAGGGACAGCTGCCATCGACTTCCTGCTTCCTCCACTGCCCAACCTCCCGTTTGGCAGCATGCTCCGAGCAATTAATCCCGAGCCGTAGCAGCCCTGATGAGCCAGCACTCCTTTAC
Organism: Hiodon tergisus; assembly: GCA_025775045.1. Classification (NCBI taxonomy): domain Eukaryota; kingdom Metazoa; phylum Chordata; class Actinopteri; order Hiodontiformes; family Hiodontidae; genus Hiodon; species Hiodon tergisus. Next base: position 814 of record JAOVYW010069176.1, read on the forward strand.
GCTGGTGTGCCTTTCTTAATTATTTCAGAATCTGGAGCATGAAGTGAGATTTCCAAATTAATTTCAAGCCAGGATGATGATAAACACTATTAGGGAATCAAACTTGATGTTAGGCATGGAGTCGGGGGCGGGGGGGATATCTCTTGAGTGATGTTGGACAGGGGAAAGCAAAAACATTTGTGCATTCCAAGCCTCTGATAAATGTGCACATTTAATAACGCAGGATTCATTGTTTTGATGGGAACAAATGTCTAACAGCCGTTTCACGAAGTAAATAATGTTAACTGCGTAACTCTCTACATATAATACATGTCACACGATCGGAGAGGAAGTAACCACAGAACGAGACAGACTGGCCAGTGAATAGATAGGAAACATCTGGTACTAATTATCTGGGGTTTTTTTACGACGAAGTCACTAATGTCAATGAAATTAAATCACTGGAGGATGAGAATGAGGACGACACACACCTCCAATCATCCTCCATTTCAAGTGATAAATGATAGGGGTGTTAGAATTCTGAATGCCTGGGATATTTTAACTCCTCGGTGTTCCTCAGACTGGACTGAACCCAAAGCAGAACCACTTAAAGCATCCATGCTATTATTGCTATAGTCTAGTGAAAAACACACTTTGGGGAGTAGATTGCATGATGTGATGTATAAGGACATGGAGGTATGGAGGATTTAATTTTTTTTTTTTTATATGGCTGCTGAATTGAGCAAAATATTTAACCTATATGAAAGGTTGCCATGGATAAAGCTGTCTGCTTAGGATGTAAATTATTTCACAAGGGCTTTTACGGAAAAGAAAAATGCCAACATTTACATTATTAATTGAAGTGTAAAAGAGTGCATTGCTACTTTTTTGTTTCAAGTGAATGTCACTTGAATCAAACAAGAAAACTGATGCATTATACATGCGGACACAATAATTTATACATTGATTCCTTTCCTGCACTTTACACAGAAATGTAACCAGTGATGGCTTTGTAATATTTAGTGAGATCCAGGGTCCCCTCAGGGGCTGCCCAAATGTTTTCCATTGATAAGCCTAGGTACAGAGTGTGCACAACACCGTGGCAAGAAATGTCAGTTCACCCCAGTTACCCCAGCACCAGACTGGTGGATTGGCTCAGGAGTTCCCTCCAGTTGGCCCTCGCCTAACCTACATAGGATGGCAAACCCATAGGCCTGGCAGCCTATCATATGCATACAGAGGGAATGCATTCATTGAATTGATTCATTGAAGTGCTTATTTGCTTGCGCACCGATCATTCTGATTACAAAAGGCGAAGTGAAGAAAAAGAGATTTCCTTGCCAGAGATTTTCAGATTTAATTGTTCCTGTCTCCCACCCTCTTCTTTGGGGGTTATTATGCTGTCTGGGTGGCGTTGTGTATGCAAGCATGTAGACCCATCAAAAGCGACAGGGGCAATCCTCTGGTAGGGCGCTGTCCTTGATTTCACACTTCATCAGTTGCCATCAGATGTACGAGCACCCGTTTAGGCTGCAGCAGCCAGGGGCAGAGATTGAGCAGAGAAAAATGAGTTACCAACATATACCAAAAGAGATATTGCAACAAAAAATAAGGTAGGTCGTATTCTACATTGGGTATTTCATTTTCTTTTAAAATAAATATAAAGCTGTTTTGTTCTTTTTTTGTTTGTTTGCGTTTCCTTCAACTTGGCATGCGTCGTGATAGATTGCTAGATTGGTATCTTGTTTTCTATGCAGGGAAAAACAGGAACAGGAGTTCAGAGACCTACCTCTGTTTATAGTAATGAGCCTAATACTGAGTCATTAGGATGCCTCCCAACACCTGTGAAATCAGGTGCAATGTTACGAGCCACCTTCCCAGGACACAACCAGCTCCCCGAAACAACCGAACGCTTACACGTTTGGGTCTGTTGTCACTCCCTGTCCCGTCCGCCCTGTGCTTTGAGGAAGCAGGAAGGCTGGCGTTGTGATCTAAGCTGTCATGAGGAAACAATAACGAGGGCGGTTATTCAAAAAGCAGGCGGAACAAATCAGGGATCAAATCTGGCCGTTTACTGTTTAATCTACCCAGCTAGGTTAAGCCAGGTTAAAGTAATCAGTGTATGTGCTCGTACAAGTAGCTCTTCAGGTGTGACAAAATCCTGTGATTGTAACCATGGTGATGGCGGCATAATCAGGAAATTAACACGTAGCAGCCTCTGTGGTTGCACATACATGAATAGCTGAATTGAGTTGTATGAAAAATACCAAATATAATAATAGTGTGGAGGAAAACCGTCACGGTAATAAAGCCAAGACAGAAAGCGTGATAGAAGGTCGTTTATGTGTTCACCTGTCAGTAAACATAACAATAAAACAGCTTAAAACACTCCCATTTACATTTAAAATGGAAATGGGACAACCCCCAAGATTTATTGGATTGGTTGCCAAAGTTATTAACCCAGCCATCTGTTAAGCGTTCTTTGTGAAACCGAATATCCAGAGCTGGATAATGGCAAAGTTAGCTGAATAATAGCAACGTTAGCCGGCTAACTCGCTTATCCTGCTTCATGAAAAGCTCCCCAGGCATGGAGGCACCTCCCGGACATGGGATGTATCTGTATATAAAACCATACACAGGAGGGGGACCACAGAAATAAAGGGGAGGACTTGATTTGAACTTCCTAGTCTCAGTCTCTGAATGTGAGCGGTCTTCTTCTCCATCCACGTAAACGTGAATATTGCTATATCAGGGAGTATTCTGCAGTCCTAACAAAATAAGTGAATCCCAACCCACCGAACGAGGGGACTGCTGACTCAGGGATGGCAAGGCAATTTCAGTCACTCTGAAGAGGAGAGTCCAAACAAAGCCTAATTGGAATCTGATTACTGTTTTATTTTTATTTTTTTGCCTTCTTCAGCTTTAATATCTGAAAGCAAATGTTGACATGAAGATTCATATGTCTGTTTTTGGCGACGCGTATCTCCAACACGGTGACTAATAATCGCAGTTAATGAAACGCATATCCTGTTTTATAAATGTAATGCGGTGATCAGCTGCCTGATATGTGACCTGCCGATGGTAAATTCAGACACCAAGAAGATTCCCGCTGTCGGTCTCCAACTGGTGTGCCCTTATAAACACCCACCCGTATAATGTGACAAGCACAAAAGTGTTTTACAGCCAAAAACTGTGCGAGTGACTGAGGAAAAGGAAGTGGATTCAGATGAGGGAGCGAACTGCTCCGAGATCAGTAATCTGGAGGTGCATTTTAAAAGCACATAAACCCCAGGCTTTTGGAAAGGACACAGAGAGGAACTCTTCATCACCACAGAAAGGCTTCTAATCAGTTCAAGACAATACATATGGATGAAGTATACACCTGCTTTTATTAAAGAGTGGTCTCTTCTCTCCGTCAAGAATATATAATGGAGTTCCAATTAAATTAATGAACGCTTGACTGCAATTCTGCGAGATACGATTTGCCAAAATAAGATTAGGCTTCATTTTTACCGCTTATTGGCGTTCTCAAAAGAATTCTCAAAGATCTAGTCTAATTACTCTAAAACAATTTTAGTATTCCCCAGAAAACTGTCTTCTCCATTTAATTGACAGTATTTCTTTCCTGTTCAATTGTGTTTTAGCACTCCCAGATGGCGTGTTTTATATTTCGCTGTTGTTTGGAAGCACCTCACTCTCTTATTCTCTGTAAGTCTTTTACCATGCAATGCCCTAACGCAGGCAGTAGGCGCTGTTGAACTGAGGTGTGGCCAAGCCGATTTTGCAGTAGTGCATTCTGATGGAGCCACCTCAATCCAACTTTCAAAAGGGTCGCATTAGAGCAATGCGTTTGTCACATGACAGAATTCTATTTTTGATAAGGAAGAGAATGCCATGCTGCTGTTTTTCACCTGCATGCATGCTAAAAGGGGGCCTCAAATGACAGATAAGCAGGCACTGAACTTAAACTAGCGGAGATCAAAATAGCACTGTGCTAATAGTGTTATACATTTTTTTCTATTTATGCCCCACCAAGACAGGAATTAGAGCTAAATAAAAAAATAAAAAAACCGGCTTAGGCATTGGGCGCTACTGCGTTGGGAGAAAAATAGAGCCTTATTATAATTATAATATAATAGTGTCTTATTACCAACATCCAGTATTTATTCTCTGTGGCCAGATCATTAGGTACACCCATCTAGTACTGGCTCAGACCCCGCTTCATCTCGTAGTTGCTCTGGACGGCGGTGAAATCATGCTATGAACAGTCCGCTCTATCTCATCCAAAAGATGCTCTACTAGGTTGAGTTCTGCGGACTGCACAGGCTACTCAAGTAAACTGAACTCGCTGATATGTTGCTGGAACCATTGAGAGACAATACGTGATTGGTAACAGGGCAAATCATCCTGCTGGAAGTATCCATTTGACGGAGGGTAAATTGTATCCATGAAGAGATACACCTGGTCAGCTACAATGTTGTTTTGTGCTTGTCGCACCATTCTTGTAAAACCCTTGTAGGGTCCATGCACAGTTCAACCAAACCACATCTCTCACAAGGCCAGTGCCCTCCTAGAAGGTACTTTCGAACCCCAGTATTTTCAAACGGCCAGTCTCAGAGAGTTGTTAGCAGGTCGAATTCATCCTCAGGCAGGAGCCACAGGACCAAATGGTGCTTTGGGACAGCCTGTTTCTTGATGTTTTCTGCACGCTACGCACTTCGAAACCTGAATTATTTTGTTTCTTTTATGAATTATTTATCTTAAAGAACGTACAACCCGTTTGATTTTTCTCGTTTATTTTATATGTACCCAAACTCCGTTCTGCGCGGGTGGATATTTCCCCAGCATAATGTTTGTGTGTTAATTACTTAAGTTGTTCTCGGAAGCCATCCACTTTGGGTTAATTTCCGTGTCTTAACCTTCGCAGCGTTTTTCCAGGAAAGTGGTTTCTGTTAACCATCTGTAGTTTTAGAAAGTTGTGTGCTTCCTAAAATCCACCCGGTTTAACAAAGTCCTTTTTTGTATGAAACCTGTCCCTCTCTAACACATTCTTATAACGAGGCCAAGCAATCCCCCTGCCATTTTGTACCTCTTCATCATCGTCTACGTCAAATTCCTTTCTCCAATGTTTTGCCCATGTGTGTTTTCTTCCCTCTTGCTTGTGAACCCCCCTGTTAATAAATCCTTTTATATATTTTTTTAGCAGATGGTCTTTGTTGATTTCATTTAAATATTGATTAAAGTAATTTTATCACTGTTCCAAGAACGTATGCCTACAGATATTAACTGATTTGAAAAGAAAATAAGACTGATAAAGAAAATAAGCTCGACTGCAGCGTCTATAAATGCAACCCTGCCCTAACACGCTAAACAGTATCATGTGTGAAAAGTCCTGGAGAGTGGCTTAATAGACCCGCTACGCCTGATGTTTATCCCACAGGAATTTAGGTCACTATTTTTGCCCAGAAAACCCCCCCCCCCCCAAAACAAAACAGATAGTGAATATTCTGGAAATGGCATATGGAAATATACAAACAGCAGTTATGGTTCAGAATTCCCTCTCCTTGAAGTGGAGAAAAAGCCTGCAGATGTGACCTGAATCCGATGGCCTAGCAGACAGTAAAACTCAACCCACAGAAGAAATTAAATATAAGCACACGTCCGGCGCATGGTAGTCAGACTTGTACTGGTGAATCGGTATTCAAGTTACGGATGTGAATTAACTGGCCGCAAATACAAATTTACAGTCAACATTTCATTCACCGCCTTCAGCCCTGGAGTGCCAGCATGCTTTTAGCTGGCACTTTGCATGAGCACTGAGTGCTGATTAGCAGCAGAATCACTAACAGCTCAATGCAGCAGGTCGATGGACGGACCACAGGGGATCCGAGAGACAGAGAAAGCGATGCCTTGTTGACTGTTTCCGTGGGGGGTGGGGGCGGGGCGCTGAAACGGATGCGTTTCATCTGGAGTGACGGAGGGAGGAGGAGAGCATGGGTCTGGATTAGAGGACCTTGAGAAATATCCAGCCGAATCTCCACTCTAAATTTACAGTGCTCCGTGCAGATAACAGCACTGGCAGATGGGTTTGGCAACAACTGGAGGGGGATGCCTAAGGGTTATCTTGGAAATACAGTGGTGGATTTCCATTAGAATTTCTTTCAAATGTACTCTCATGCATATTCAATTTATATGTTGTTGTTGTCATTGTTAATTTACAGTGTCTAACAAAAGCATACGCCACCTTGCAATTTTATTCAGTTATTATATTACTGTTTACCTCAATGCAATTATACATTGCGACACATTTGTTGACACCTGTTCTTTTTTTTATAAAAAAGTGAACTGAATGCTGTAGTTTTATGATCTTTAACGTCAAAAATAAAAAGGATAATACAAAAAATAAAATAAAAACGTCATATGTCTGTTAGTCGGTCAGTACTTGGCGGAAACCCATTTGGCTGAAATCACAGCTGGGAGCCGTAAACGTCTGTATCAGCTCTGCACAGCGGGATATTCACTTTCCTCAGGCAGTTACACATCCGTCTTGCTTCGGACTTTGGTTTGGGTCATTGGTTCGGGTCATTGGTTCGCTCACAGACAAAATTGTCTTCCAGTTTTTTTGGTCTTTCTGCTTGGAATTCAGGAATGCACTTTTCCCTCTAACCTGAAAGACTTCCCAGTCCCTGCCAATGGGAAGTATCCTAGTAACAAGCAGTCTGAAGACATACATCGCTACTCTTCTATATCCTGTCTGACAATAAAGTGTTTACATGTATTCAGTGCAAGCAGTTTGCATGTAGATGTATTTCACACTAAATAATGTATATACAAAATGTTAAGAGGCTTAAAGTTGACTTTTCATGTACATACTGCAGTTGTAGTCTTGGACAAGGTACTTAACCAGCAGGGCTTCAGCATCCAGCGGTGTACGTGGATAAATTGAAAATCGTACTGGTAAGTCAACCCGAAATAAGGCTGTGAGCTAAATGACATTATAATAACAACTCTGAACATTGTAATTGTTAGGAAATAGGAATCAAAAAGTTACCAGCAGTGGCATAGGGCCACACCCACACAACCCATGGGGCCACACCCACACAACCCATGGGGCCACACCCACACAACCAATGGGGCCAAACCCACGCAGCCACACCCATGCAGGCCTTGGGGCCACACCCACGCAACCCATGGGGCCACACCCACACAACCCATGGGGCCACACCCACACAACCCATGGGGCCACACCCACACAACCCATGGGGCCAAACCCACGCAGCCACACCCATGCAGGCCTTGGGGCCACACCCATGCAACCCATGGGGCCACACCCACACAACTCATAGGGCCACACCCAAGCAGCCCTATAGTCATGGCCAGGATGTCGGTGACTCACCTGGTGTGGTTAACTTAATGAGACCACACTCAGGCACTTGCGGTTAAGATTCTAAACGGGAGACAACGTTCTGTCTGAAGAGGTATTTACTGTGTGACTGGATTGTATTTGTTCATTATTATTATTATTATTATTATTACTAAATATTGATGTTGCAGCAGCAGTGCTATGATACAATTGTAAGTTTGTTAAATTAAATGTAGTTACACATTTCTCATTTTGAATGAGGCATACATTTATATATGCAATATGCACCCTTGGTATTATATTTAAATAATAATGAAATCAATGTATGAAAATGTCATTTACAGTGGTCTCATGATTGACTGTCGAGAACATATTTGCCCATCATGACCTTGCATATGTCAACAATACTACTTAGACGATACTATATAATATATTATCAGCGTATATTATTTAGTATAGTAATGAAGTTCATGGTCTCCATCACGGTGGCAGTGTCTTGCAGCTCCAGTGCCCTGGGTTTGAATCCTGTTTGGGTTACTGTCTATCTGAAGCAAGCAAATCCTCCCCATTGTCATGTGTGCTTTAATAATATCATTAAAGATTGTCCAGAGCCTATATTTTCATATTTACAACTGTAACCCCCCTCCATAACTCTCCACAATGGCTTGGGGATAACATTCTGCTTAGCAAGTCTCTGAAGTAAACTTAAAGTGTAAAGGCACAAAGCCAGAATTGCCCCCACTCCAGTATACAAGCTGCCTATTGCAAAAGCACCCAGTTTATCCACGAGTGCTGAAGAGGTTCTCCCAACAATGAAATCCCTATGATGGTTGGTAAGTAAGTTATATTGTTTAGCGCTAGTTTACTTGCATTTGACGCACATAGATAACCTTAGATACAACCATAGGAACTTTAAAGTGAGTAATCATGTCAATATCAGCTGGTTCTGAGCAAAGGGCCAAAGACACGCCATTAGAAACCAGTGAATTTAAGATCTATATGCAGACGTAAATTGATAGGCTAGTAATAAATATTAAATACTAATATCGCATCATATGATAATACTTAAAATCATGAACTTCCATGTTGACAAGCTATGCCCTTAACTATGGTAGGCTATACGTGTCACACAGGTGCGGAACACCAGAGCAGGGATGAACCGAAGCGCAGCTCCACACGGGAACGAGTCCCGGCCCCACGCGGCTTTCAAGGCACAGCAAGGATACTTCAGTCATATTCAAAATAACCATATACTTTTACTAATACTAGGGACCCAGTACAGGAACATAAGAACAATGAATCCCAGCAACAAAAACTTAATGACAGGGTTATAAAACAAACAGAAACCAACTTGAGAGGTCCAGAGCGAATGAAAACAAAGAATGAACATTAATGTGCACATGAATTAGTCGAATGTTAATTCAAAAATTAGGTGACTGAAAAAAACGTGCTGGATTAACAGAAGAGGTGAAGGTGAACCGTGACAATATGACCATTTAGGAATATGAAACTTACCCAGTATATTGAGGAACATACTGTGAAACTGACACAACACTAAATTGTTAAGCAAAATATTATATATATAATATATTATAATATTTTATTGTATTTTTAAATCTAAATTCATGTGCGATAGTCAGTATATTGGTGTGACTGATTTGCTCATTTCAAGTAGCACAGTATAACCAGTAAATATTAATGAAGCAATATAATTAAATTCATGTTTTAAGTAAATGAACATTATTAGAACAGCTTAAAAGGCAAACCATTTCCGATCACTGTTACAAACAACCGAGAAACCAGATTTAATAAAATGTAATGAAATTTAATTTAAATAAGTAAACGTGTAAATTAGTATTTTGCCCAGACGAATATTTATGTAATGACAGTGCATGACAAACAGCTGTCATATAGCTCATTTTTAAATTCACATTTAAAAAGTGATTAATTTATTTCCAATGGCATGAAATGAAACTTATGAAATCCTTTTATTACTTTTTTTGTGCAGTCACATATGTACACCTTCTGAATGTATCTTCACTTCGGATATCAGCAGCCCGTCAGGAGAAACCGCTGTACGTTAATGTGTTTCAGTTTGAGGGGCGATTTACCCGTCATATTTTATGATTTGCCAGATTAAAAACTAATTTGTTGAAGTTCTGCACATTATGGGTCAACGATAGGCTACCGAAACATTTTGTTTAACCCGATAAGAAAAACTGACCCAAACTTAAATTTCCCGAACTGCACAGCCCAAAAGAGAGATATAGGTTAATAATTCAATACTCGACTTGACATTACCACACATGCTAGAATGGGAATGTCCAGGCTCATTATTCATGTATTTCACTGCTGAACTATTGGATACAGTTTTGAACACTGAACTTAACTCTTGGTTACACAAAATTTGGATCTTCTCCCATCAGCGGTGAACACTTTTATCTGACTTGAAAAGGGCACTAGGGGTTAAAACTGGAAGTTCATATTTCACGCATTAATGCCTAAGTTTTTCAGCTACTATGACATCTTAATAGCTCATCATTAGTAAAAGTGATGAAGCGATTGTTAGCGAGGCTAGCTTCAGGTTGATGAGGTGTGATAGATAGTGGAAGAGATGTTCATACTGGGGTGTAATTGGGTTTGAAATGAAAAAATATGGGCCCGCACATTTTCGGGAGCAGGGCTGAGAAATTTGCCCTTTTTCCCTGTTTTCCAAGCCACTTATCTTTAGTGTTAACAACCTGGTCTGGACCACATGCATGACGACCTTCCTAATTTGCCAAATGGTTTAAAACAAGCCAGGTCTTCAGCTTATATCTTTTATGAGGCTCGTACAGAGTCCCGATGGCAGTCCATAATGAGAATGTCACACTAAAAACCTCCAGCAGCGGCACGGAAACATTCCGGGTCTGACAAGCCCCTCCCCTGATGAGCTCATCTGCTACTGTCTGTTCACGGCAGAAGAATGTGTGCTGTGGGAGAGGAAGTGAGCTGTTGTGAACTGTGTATCAATGCAGCATCTTGACAAAATATTAAGAAGTAAAAGGGTGGAAGAAAATGAAAGGGAAATGACAAGAACAGATTCAAAAGAAACAAAAAAATAATCACAGGCTGTTAAGAACAACAGCGTGAAGACGGATCCCCCCCCATACGGAAGACATGGGAAAATAGTGAATAGATCAAACAAATATCATGAAATTCAAGGCACTGGGATAAATCTTTTGGATAGGAAATAAAAGCACGGAAATTTGCATTATTCTATGGTTTAGACTTATTTTGTATGTCATTGCTTGATTCTAATTGATTGATTTATTTTTTCTTATTTTGTGCAAAGGAGTACTATTGTTTAATGGTGCATATATGTGCATCTAGGTGTGATTTCAGTATTTTTGTGAGAAAAAAATTGAATAGTTTTCTGACTGCTTTTAAACTTGTGACACTAATGACTAATCATGACCAATAGCTATGACAAATAGTATATTACAAACCAATCAAATGGCCTTCAGGTACAAGCAGCTGAACAGGACTGCTAGCATGTTGATACTTCCATACAATCTTACAGATCTGTTTTTATTCTCACCCCTGAGAAAGATATTGATTTATTTCAGCTCTCAGTACTCATCAGTACAGAGTCCACTGTACAGAAATTGCCATAGCCCGAGAGAGGTCATCCTGACCTGTAACCAACTGCAACACCATCCCATTCTGGTCTGGGGCACAGCAAGGGTGGTCTAGTAGCTACACATATTGTCCTACCGTGACAACAAACTGGATTTGAGGGCAGCCGGTGCCGGAAGCGGTCCAGTAGCACCAGTCAGGGTCTGGCGCTGGAGAACCAGCTGCGAAATGCTGCTTAGCCTGGCCAGCACCGCCTTAATGGATCCTCTGTTCTCGGCCCAAGCCGAGTCCAGAAGTTGTCGCTCATCCATCTCCACATTGGGCGTGCATGCCTCAGAACTGATCCAGGCTCGCGCTGCTGAGGAGCATTCGCGGGTTTGTGGATTCACGTTGACGGATTAGTCAGCGGGGGGGGGGGGGGGGGGGGGGTTA
>JAOVYW010069198.1:0-16128 GCA_025775045.1 Hiodon tergisus
AAACAATACACTTTGTTCAGTCATTATGAAAACAAGCAATATTTTAGAGCGTTATTGGAAATCGAGGCTTTTCATAAGTGGGTGCTGCAGTTTTTTCCACAACTAAACAAGAAGTATATGACGATATGTGCGGTAGCTTTCTCTGACGCGGGCATCTTCAGCTATTCGGAATTTGAAAGTTTCGAAAAATTCATGTTTACAAATACCTTAATGTATTTTCAGAGGTCTTCAGTAATACTTTTGAACGTATTGTTTTTAAATGCAGGTGCCCACTAATCCATTTTTTATTTTAAGATTTGTACTTTCAGAATAAGTTGATCTACTTTTTGCTGGAATATAAAAAAACCAAAGAGGGCACTAATCTATTAAGACGTTAAATAGTTGTATAGAGTGTATTTCTTTTATTAAATAACTATTTTACTACATTGTACAGGATTGAGCCTTCAAGTGATATTCTTTGTTTGCTCTCCCTGTTCAAAAGTACTGAACAGTTGCACAAAATGTTATATGTATGTAATTCTGCATGAGTCACAGGTTGAACATATACATAGCATTTAGGAGAGAGAACTGTATGTAGGTATTATTCAAACCTCTATCCATAGTGCTGAATTACTGAGTGTACATGTTTATATTGTCACCCTATGTAAGAAAGTTTCAATGTTCTCCAAATGCTATTTTTGTATTTATTTATGAAAAAAGTAAACTAATCTGCAGTTCTTTTCAAATATAACATATCAAGTGAATTCATTTCTACACCTTACATTTTTTTTGCTAATAGAAATTTTATTTCTTGGCAGTATTTGACTTACTGCTGATGACAACCTAAAAGTTAACTTCCCTAAGATTTTTAAAAAGATATTGTAAATGTATATCACAGAGTGCCTCTGTTTGTTCCTTATATCTGCTTTGTGATTCCTAAATGTTGCTTCCAACCAGGAAGTATTAGTGTTTGGCATTGTAAATAGTTATTTCTTCAAAGTAAATTTTACTTCCTTCAATCTGAGTATGCCTTCCTATGTAAATATGTGCGCACTTACACAAAATGTGGATGTGTATGTGTGTAGGACCCTGGTTATACTTCAGTGTACATACTTGGAAAATAAAGACAAAATAAATGACTGGTGGCATTTTAGTGACCTCTGTGTTAAATTACTCTCCATAGAAAGAAGAAAAAAGATTGTCTCTCATAATGCTGTGTTACAGAAATAAAATCATGGGTAACGATATATGCACACGTGAGATATTGGAGAATATTCTAACCTTCTGCCACACAACTAATACCACTGTACCCGATTAAAGGAACAAATATCTTCACCAGGGTTCCTAGTGGATTGTCAACTCCATTCATTTAAACCATATCTGGATGCCAATACTATAGCATTGTGTAAAATTTTCATGCATGCACAAAGCACAATCACTACTGACGTTGATTGTAATTTATTTTATTTTTTTACTATTTGAGTACATAAAGGGTTACCCTTAGTTAGACAAACTCTTTTGAAGAGTCAGAAACACAGCCACCAATCCACCTACATATCATTAAGACTATGTAGTTATGCCACAGGCATGCCTGAAAGACTGAGCAGGCAATGCCAGTTTAGAGAAGTGGAGGACACGCTACACTTCCTGCTGTGCTGCCCCACATAAATCACCACCAGAGACCGTGTTTACGAATGTATTATATTTATTGTAGTTCCCTGTACTATTGTTTGTTTTTTGCCCTATATTTAAGAATGCTGTGGCAACGCATGTAGAGATGGCATGCCAATAAACCTTTTTTAATTTAACTATGTGAAAAATCCACGCCAATTCAGAGAGAATTTGTAAACTGATCCCACACCAATCCGATCCGGATTCAACCGCAGGACCCTTTGGCTGTGAGCCACCGTGTCTCCGGATAGCGATGTAGAAGTTTAATTCTACACCAACAGTAATGAGTAATGAGACCTGTGAAAGGTCTTAGGTACTTTCGAGGCTACTAATGTTCTGATCTTATAATTAAATTACTGTTGCGATTTGTTAGTGTAGAGACAGCTCAGCTCAGTGTAATTTTATTACGAAAAAATAAAAACCCTTCCATGACAGTAATAAAAAATGAGGTTGTACGTAAACAAAGAAACAGTCATTAATTAAATCAGTCTTTACAAGACTATATATATATACTTTTTTGCAGTTTCTGTCCGGTTTTTACGACCTACGGTTCAACCAAAGCAGTTGTGTATTACGTAAGCTCAAGGTCAAAGTTTAAATGTGTATAACGTCACATGTACGGAATCCAAACTACAGGAGAGAACTATCGAGCAATTTATAGGCGAGTATGCAGTCAGTTTAATAAAAAAAATGAAAAACCAAAAATAATTCCGTACTGAGTAGCTTAATTTGCTGTATATGATTTAAACGAAAACTACTCTGGTTAGTTAATACCGTTTAATGCATTTTCAGGTTAATTCATAAAAATACGGCGAATGTAGTTGCATGCTAACTAAGGATGGATGCTATACAAATGACTGCTGATGAAGTAGCTTTGGAAGGATTGGATGGAATTACAATCACATCTCTCTGGATACGCATAGAAAATAGAATCCCCAAATTTCCTCTTATCCTAGACCCCGCTACGAAGGAGTTTATTTGGAAATCATTGATTTGCGATCTCAATATACAGTTCTTTGAGTTACCAAAGGAGAGGGCACCTGTAGTGGTAATTGACAGGTATGAGTGGTTTAATATTGACATATCGGTCTAATTTATCGTGTTCTTTATATTTATTTTCTGTTATGTTTACGTTTATTTAAAATGCATTATTTCTAGATTTGCAGAAATTGACCCAGAAACGGGAATACAAGAGATCCGGAGGGTTGTGCTTTCTGCAGATTCACGAGAGGACGTCTATCCCGTGAACATAATTCAAGATAACAAAGAAGGAATCCAAGGATCTTGTCAGTTCTTTAAAGAAAGGAAAAATGTAACCGATCTTATTAGGACGAAAGACTTAAAATCAAAGTACACGCTCGAGGACGCATGTAAAAGGTACTCAAAGCCAATTTACAATTACCCAGGCAACTGAAAAACAAAACAAAACAAGGGATCTTGTTTTACTGTGAGAACCAGGCACTCTGGGTATGTCCTGATGTTTTAGCAGTCGCAATGTGAATACCAGTTTGCTGCGAACAGGTAGAGGACTGTAACTGTTCATATCATCCAGTTGCTCTGCAAGTACTCTGTCTATGCTTCTATGGAATGGACCCACGCAAATTGGGTGGTGTCTTCAATGGTTTGTGCATAGCAACACAATATTGCAGTATTTTTATGATCAACATTGAATTGCTACTGAGTTTCCATACCATTGCCCTCCAGGCTATCTTTGTTGCGCTTAGTTGATTCACTTCCATTCACCTGCCCTTGTAAATCAGTGTCTTTAAAAATTTTTTTTTAACAATTGCATTCATGAACTATTACACTGTGCCTTTTGGATTTACAGATGTAACATATAGGCTATGTTGTCCAATCTCTTACATGTTAGTTTTATTTTTTTCTAACTACAGCAGTTTAAGTTTTCTTATCAACCTTTTTCTTTTTTGCAGATGGGGAGATACATTGGTTGTAGTTGCCTCTCAGGGGGCCCGCTATAGAGCCTTGATCGGAATGGAGGGTGATCCTGAGCTGAAGTTAACAGATCATTCATACTGCATCCTAGAGAGACTAGGCAGAGCACGATGGCAGGGAGAACTTCAAAGGGACCTGCACAGCCGAGCCTTCAAGTACACTCTTCTTTAACTTTACATATCTCAGTGTTAACATGATCTTGTGCTGGTCTCAGGCTTCTTCAGTGTTTGATCATATAGAAAAACTCCTTCTCCCTGCCCTCCTACCTGATAGAACGGATGCCGGCAAGATGCACTACCTGAGGAAGTCCCTGGATAGGAACGGTCTGATCACCCTACAGTCACATGTGATCCGACTGCCAAACGGTGGCCAGCAGCACTCTATACTCCTCCTGCTGAAAAGGTTTCATGTGGACAGGTAATGGTCAACCTGATAACACCAATACGTTTTGAGCTTTTAGTAGAACTGCAGCACGTAAAAATGCCAATATATAAAATATTTTAAAAAAGCTGTTTTGTTTATAATTGGTTTGTGATTTTAAGACTAAATGTTTTCACCTAGTGGTGGTACAGCCTTTGTGAAATTTGCGAGTGGAAATAGCTCATGGTTTAGCTATAAAAGTAGCCGGCTTCATCTCTTAACAGGTCTGATGTTTTCGTATGTGTTTCAGGAGGAGCAAATATGACATTCTAATGGAAAAAACCTCTAATATATTAGAAGCCAGTCCAGACAAAATGGGAATCATGATCAACTTGCGAGAGCAGCTGGTAAGGTGCCTTTTGAGGTGTGATTTGTCGATCTGATACTGAAATCCGAAAGGGAATTGTGACTGTAGAAAGTGACAGCCCAGTTATTTTTCTAAACCAGTGTGTGAGTGAGCGGACATTCAAGCGCATTTATCAGTACATGATGGCTGCCAAGCTGGTCCAGTTAATGATTGTCCCACTTCAAGAGCTGAATCCTGATGGAGGACCATACAAAACCAAGAGAGGTAAATCACAACTGTCACCTTATTTGGCTGACTACATTCAAAATACGAATTTGAACCCAAACATTGCATAACAAATATTTCCTAACAGGAACAGATGTCATGGTGCGATGCCTTAAGCTCTTAAAGGTATATGGGAAAAAGGAGGATGAGGACGAGGATGAAAATGATGATGAGGATGGTGGCACGAAAACTCCTCTTTTCCAGGGCCGGGTAATAGAGCGAGACACACTGACCCAAGCTTATGAGATAGGTATATTTGTCCTTCTTTTGTTCGGTAAAAGAAAAAATAATGAGTTTGTACAAAACAAAAAAGTAATACTATGCTTTTTTATTTTCAAATAATTATTTTCAAATTTTTGACTGTGATTTGTTTAATTACAGTTATATCCAGTGGAACAAAAGGAATATCTCAAACTGTTCTCAGAGGACGGATGAATGTTGGAAAACTGGAGGCTCGCATGATTTGTCGACTCCTGGAAAGAAATGACATGATTAAGGTACGGCTGGACTTTTTTATAACTTTCTCTGATTTTTGGAACTCTTTGAGTAGTTTGCTGGGACAAGGGAATGGGAAGTAGGTGTCTGTTCACATTCCTGATTTTTCACTAAAAGGGCTTCATGGAAGATGAGGGTCGACAGCGAACTACCAAGTACATCAGTAAGATCTTCGTGGAGCAAAGTGATTTGAACCAGCAGTTTGCAAAGGAGAAGGCCCGAAGTGAACAGCTGAGGACGGGGGAGGCCGCCAGTCTGGAACAGAAGGATGCTGAACCGTGTCCCAAAAACATCCCAGAGAAACCGCCCGTGACTGAGGGAGACAAGTTGGACCACGAGAAGCAGCAGCAGCCACCGCAGAAGAAACCAAAACTCGTTTCGTCTAAAACTCCGGGCAAAAATCCACAGGACAGTCTTCTCAAAATAAGCACAAAAAACCTGTTAAAACAGTCCAAGCTGAACTTCGCCATCAAGCACTCCACACCCATTAAGAGTGAGTAGGCAAGCGTGATAAGGGAATGACCGTTTCAACTTCTTTCATGTTTTAATGTTTCTTATTACAGTTTCAGAATCGACTTTGCCTCCACTGAGAATGAGCAATGACAAGACCGAGGAGACGGTGCTAGAATCACAAGACTTGAGTGAAACCCCAGGGGAGACGGACTTAAGTCTAGATGTGTCATTTGACCAGAGCATGAACATTAGCGTCTCAAACAAGTCCATCGACGATGACTCTTGCGTGACAGTTGTGGAGGAAGTTGTCAGTCAAAAGGTATTTGTTTTTTATGGCCTTTAATTACCAAAACTAATCATTTGCATATTCATGCTTTTGAGATTCATGTTTATCCCACCACTTTGGTCTAGGAGACACCCCCTACCCGAAAACGGAATCGTCCTGCGCGTATTGAGAAGCCCCATCAGACGTGCAGACTAATGAAACGGAAGAACCTCATCATCGAAACTGTCCGAAACCTCAAAGTCATAGAGAGCTTGTACACGTGAGAAATGTTTCCGCTCATTCTTTCAACAAGGCTAGGAGAAACCACATTGTGAGGGGGAGGGGTCTCCAGTCGTGTATATGGTTATCTGCGGGAAAGCTTAATCGTGCTTTGTTATTAAAATGGACTACCAGGAAAATCATTAAGATGAGACCTCACTTTGGTCAGGTTGCAGAAGATGATCATGGATGGGGAAAAACAGGATGGTGTGTCCACCAAATGCTGCAAAAAGTCAATTTTAAGACTCCTGCGAAGCCTCTCTAAAGAAGGCATGCTGAAGCTTTTTCACACCACGGTCATCCAGGATGGTGTCAGCAAAAAGGTAGAAGTCCTGGGAGAACCTGGCTGAATCTTTTTGTTTCATATAAATTACATGTCGGAATGGTAATGGTCTCTAGAATTTACCAGTCAAAATGAGGATATTGGACAGTACTTGTCTGTTGTGATCTGTTGATGTATTGCTTTTGCAGGTTGACTTTGTGGTCGATCCCTCCGTCACTCCGAACGATCCTTTGGTTAAAAGTGCCATTGAACAGATCAGATTCCGCATCTCGAGCTCCTACAGTGCACAACGGTGAGATGTTTTACCCAGGCTAATGGAGAAAAGATCTCCTGGGTTAAGTATCAGTAGGCATGGGTTCCGGTGTCATGCTTGGGTCTTTTCAACAGGAAAACAACCCATGCCGGGGTGGAGGCGGGGAAAGACGAGGTGCAAGGTGGAGAAGGACATGAGAGCACTGAAAAGGGACAAGGTTCTCTCAAAATTAAAACAGATGAGAAGATGGGACTTGAGCTGAAGAACTTCCGTCCTTCCATTGGTAGGGTTTGGGGTTTGTCATTAATGCATTGTTTTATCTTCTCAAACTTCTCAAATGTGTGTCAAAGACCAAGACATGATGCATCGCTTTCTTTTGAATGTCTGTAAATAAATTGTAGCAAAAGGCTCAGTAGTAATTAATTTTTAAAAAGTAATGTATGTTTTTTTTTTTTTTTGGAAAGGAAAGCTATTAGCGTACTTGTTTTTTATGTAGTTCCAGGTCTTGGTCGATCTCTTGGCTTTCAACCCAAAATGCCTCGTTTGAGGCTGGTGCATTCGTTCCTGTGGTACCTTATCTATGGCCATCCCATGAGGAGATTCCCTATTGAGAGCAAAAAGGACCTATCCAAAGAGGAAGAAGGAAAGGAACAAAATCATGGTGAACTGAGTCAAAACACAGTGCAGAGTGAAAGTTCAAACCAGAGTGACTCTTCAGATGATGTGACTAGGACCAAGATGTCCAAGACTGAAGAGAATGCAGCGGAAGTGCAGGTTCACGAAGACCAAGCAGAGATAGGTGCCTTTCATCGGTTGAGAGTTGTTGGTAGTCCTTCTGATTTAAAATAAGTTATGGTCTAACTTTCATCTTTTGTCTCCTACCTTTCCTATTAGTGTATGTGAATGACCTGACCTGGAGAAGGTACATTCCCCCCACCCCCTTGCACAGAGAATTTGGCTATGGATGGGCTCTCACCAGTGACATTCTGCTCTCTCTGCCTCTCTCCATCTTTGTACAGATCATCCAAGTCAGCTACAAGGTGTTTTAACTTTTATTAACATTAGGGAAGTAGAAGTGTTCAATTGCAATTTTCCAGCTGAAGTGTCATACTTAGGATGAAGTATTACTAATTGCTGTTCTTGGTTTACGCTATGAATCAACAACCTGCCAACATTTCGCTGTATATCCATTTTTTATTATTATTTATTCATTTTCATCTAAAAATAACATAAAATTTGGGATGTATACTGCAAGATGAACCTGAAACTGATTTTTGTTTACCAGCATACAGTTTTCCTTTGCGGTTAAACCTAGGTTGATGACCTGGAAACGTACCTGAATGACTCCAAGAAACAGCACTATCTCATTAGATTCCTGCCAGGTAGAATGAAAAAGCAGCTCTTATATAAAAGGTACTGCCAGTTTCTGATACTTTGAGTAATTAAACTGTAATTGTAATTGTTTGAGTGAAACCACCATGAGATAAAGCGGCATCCACTTTCTTGTGCAGGAAGTACATATTTAGCTTTTATGAGAGTATGCAGCGTTTGTGCTATATGGGCCTACTGCAATTTGGGCCTATTGAAAAATTTCAAGACAAAGATCAGGTATGTTTTCTTCCAATTTTATGCAAATAGTGCTCAAATTAAGGAATAAAACATTTAAAAAAATTGCAATGCTTACAGTAAAAATATTTTTTTATTATTATTGTGTTTTATCTTTCTCAGGTCTTTGTCTATCTGAAGAAGACGGCCATCATTGTGGACACAACCACCTGTGAACCACACTATAATCTGGCAATAGAGACCCGGCCATTTGAGCGGCGAAGGTACACCTTCAATACCTCTGAAGATGTGGAGAACTATTGGTTTGACCTAAAGTGTGTCTGCCTAAACACGCCTTTAGGTATGTTCTCTCAACTTTAGTTTTACATATTTTTTGCTGTTTGTTTAATCAAACTCCAGAATTTCCTTAAGGGCTAAAAGGAAATGCTAAGACCTGCAGGCTTATGGCCCTCAAGACCCAGCGTTTCCTATCCCTAAATTAAGGAGTTAAGGAATTTTAAATAAAAAAAAGACAGACAACAGTGACACCCTGTGGCAATATCCACACTTACAAAAACACTTACCACAGCAGCTTATGGCTGGCAGGTCAATTTGCTCTAGCGATTATCCGGCCCATGACCGCAGTGTCTCTGACCTCACTAAACCCAGGTGTGATAAGGTGCTCCCGTCCAAAGCGGAACGTGGGCCAGGACGGGCAAGGAGAAGAGGAGCCCGACACGTCGACGCCGGTGGAGCCGGAGAGACCAGACCAGCGGTATACACGACTGGCACACACTCTCAAGTGGGTATCGTGGAGGTGGGGTGGTGAATTGTGGACCGACGTGGGAGCCTTCTAAGGCTGACGGCATGGGTTTCTGCCGCAGAGGAAGTCGGGAGGTAATAGAAGACGGGACCATCCCAGGGGATGGACAGGGTTCTGGAGGACTTGACTCCTGCTTCTTCGGTCATCTGAAGCGCAACTGGATTTGGACTAGCTATCTCCTTAGCAAACCTAAAAAAGTATGTTGCGTTTTCTTTTCTATGTGATGAGAGCTATGATATAACTAGTTATCTTTTTGGCCATTGAAATTGTTTTTTGAAGGAGACTATGTAGGTTATGAAGTGATTTAGTTTTCCTTCTTGCATTCCAGCCTGGCAGCACTTTTGAGGGCAGTCCAACTCTCCGACTGAAAAATCTTCTGACAAAGTGTCCTCTGCCCGTCTCCATGTGTGCTAGTAAGTTGCGGCCTCCTTTTTAAACCTGGTGGTGGGGGTGGATTTTTAAAAATATGTTTAAATACAACAGGTGTAACCCTGTGCTTCTGTTTACTATCAGACAGTAAGGTGAAAGGTTCCCAAGAGCCCACGCATACGCATATGATGGTGACTGAGGAAGAGGTCAAGGTAGCAGTTGAGTCCAGTGACAGGAACAGCCGTATCATGGGTGGGAAGAATCAAAAGCGCAAGAGACAGAAGGCCATTAAGCAAGTCAAGAAGAAGAGAAATGGTGAGACTAGTCACTGAAACAAAGTTAACGGAGTTAAGTTTATTAACCAGCCTCGTACCTTGTGCTCCCCTTTTTGGAGTAACTTCTGATGGAAAGTGATGTTTTATCATGGTTTGTTAGTGGCGAACCCCAAGAAGAAGCGCCTTCGCACCCCCTTCCCAGACCTAGCTGACCAGAGTGCCCTCCAGCGGATGACGCGACAGCGAGTGTGCTGGACTCTGCAGGAAGACAGTCTCCTCATGTTGTGTCGTGTTGCAAGTCACTTTCTTAATCGCAAGGCAAGAGACCAGTCTCAAAGGTTTCTTAATAAACTTGATTACAAGTTTCAAAAGTAATTAAATATAATAAATCGAGTGGAAATGGCTTATTTTGGGAAGTTGTTATAATACTTTGAAACTTTTGTTATAAACATTGAAAAGTGGTTGCCCACACATACATCTGTTTATATTGCAGATGGGCAACATTGTATGGTATAGTGTTTCACACATTCTAAAAGTGCTTGTGTGTCTGTCTCTTAACTCTGTGGAGTTTGGACCGTTGTACGTGTGCATGCTTACATCTGCTTCCTTCCAGATAAAGAAACCGTTTGTTCCCTGGCAAGTCGTTCGAGACCTCCTCCATGACCAGTTTGAGGCATCCCTGGACAAGACCTCTCTGTCTGTTGGGCGGCGTTCCCGCTATATCATGAAGAACCCCCAGACAAATCTTAACTTCAAGTGGGTTTGCAGATTTTGTAGTTTTGTTTGACTTCCTGGTATCAGGGGAAGCTTTGTTATAGTAATGTTTTCAGTTTTGCAGACTTGGCCTCTCTGGCATTGTAATTTTCAGTTTATGACTTACACCCTTTCTATTGTTTTACTTCACAATACTCCTTTCTTCTTTTAGAATATGTTTGGCAGAAGTGTACCAAGACAAATCCCTCATTGAGGAGTTTCAAAACAGAGAAAATAACTATGAAGACCCAGAGGTAGGATCGGCCTACTGACATCCAGGAATGTAATTTCCAAAAATTTGAAGAATTTATATGTGTGTGTGTGTGTGTGTGTGTGTGTATTATTTATATATATGTCCAATTCTTTCTCAATTTTGTAGGTCTGTGCCACGGAATTTAAGGAGTTTGTTGCTGTCCTGAGGCAGAAGTTTAGCTCAGATTCAGGGGACTGCAACTTTGAAATCCCTGACACCAAAGAAGAGCTCTTCAGAAGGTAGAAGTTGGGTGGAGGAAAAGACTCTGAAAAGTTTGAGGAGTTCAGCATGTGATGTGTACTTATGTTGGTACTGTGGTTGCTCGACAGGTTCAAAGTGTATGCAATTGGAGAAGACTCCAAGGAGAGTGTGACAGACACTCTCACAAGGTATTCTAATGCTAAATAAATCGGTCAGGAACCATTCTTTAGGTCCTGGGGCCCGGCCTAAACCACTGCCGTTTTAATTTCAGTCAAGAAGACATACATTCCCTGGTGCTAAATAACTTGATTCAAAGCACTTTGGTGCTGTCCAACGTGCAGATGAAGAGCTGCCGCTCTTTTCAGGTGAGTGAGGTAAAAAATGTTTTAGTTTAATTACTTCCATCAAAATAGGTGTATCTCTGCAGTGACTGTTAAGCATGAAGCACATGGTTCCTCCTCTAAAATCTCCCCCCTCTGTTTTTTTGTTTGTTTTATGGTTCAGACCTTCCACATGTACAGCAACTATAAACAGGATGTTCTCTACAAGGCTTTTCTGAGTTGCCAGAAGCGGGGGCTGGTGAACCGCCGGCGTGTCAGCAAGTCCTTTGGGCCCAAGAAAAGCCGCGCTCTTCCCTTCCTGCCAATGTCCTACCAGCTCTCCCAGTCCTATTACAGGTGGGCGCTCTCTGAAACCATGAATCATAACTGAATGCTCAACACCTGCCTCCACAAATGTGGTTATCAAGTACTATAACAGGAGTATTATAATACTACAGTTCATGGTTTTTCATCCAGTTTGAATAAACTGGAATTCAAGACTTGAGTGCTGATCTTGCCAAGTCACTGTTGGTATGACTACTCATGATTTAGAACAAAAACGTTTGTCTAATTGAATTTATATATTTACCCAAGAAAATGTGCACAATATATGATCATCTTTCTTATTCTTGTAAATAATTATTATTACATTATTGATAATTATACAAACCTCAATTCCAATAAAGTTGGGATAATGTGTGAAATGTAGGCAGCAAAGAAATATGAAAATGTTGACTACCGAGACTCAAAGGATGCAGTAAAGTCATTGTGCAGTGATGGTCCTCACGATCTCTCCCTGTGCAACCCCCCCCCCCCAGGTGTTTTTCATGGCGCTTCCCTAACACTATATGTATGGAGGCCTACGAGTTCCTGGAGATGCTGATGGCAGCCGGCAAGGAGGACAGGCCCCACACCTTCCATTTCCAGGATCAGGAGGGGACTGATCCAGAACTGGAGTCCAAATTGGTTCCTTTCTCCTTGGATTCCCCCGGGGGCTTCTGTGTGGCCAGCCTTAGCTTGATGATGCTGGGCTTGCTGTCTGTGGATGTGTCCATCCCCGAGCACATTGTGGTGGTGGACAGCACCATGGTGGATAACGAAGTGGTGAAGAGGTAACCAGAGTTCTGTGTGGTTAGCAATGTAGCAATCAGCAGTAAGTTTTCTGATCTCGCCGTCTTGTTCTACGTGGTAAATGTGATCTTTTTGTCCCAGTATCGCGAAAGACGTGGAGGCAGACGATGATGAGGATGACGAGGTAGAAGAAGGTGAAGGGAAGAAGAAAATAGAGGTGAAGGCCAGACAGGCTTCCCACACCAACTACCTGCTGATGCGGGGCTACTGTGTCCCAGGCATTGTCAGCCTGCGCAACCTCAACACTAACGACAACATTGTGGTGAACTCGTGCACAATGAAGGTGAAGCTGCGCAGCACACCAGCTCACAATCTCTTCAGCCTTGACAGTGAGTTCTGTGTGTGTCTTTGTGTGGGTGGGTGTGTGTGTGTGTGTGTGTGTTGGTAGCCGCCCCCCTGTGGGTGGCTTGTCGAGAGCTACGGGTGTGCAAACGTCCTTTTTCTTTTATTTTTGTCTCCCTTTTAGGTGGCAGTTTAGTCGACACCCTGCAGGATGAGCCCTGCCTGCCTAAAAGCTTCACACGCATACTGCGGCCCTGCCAGGACTCCAACCGCCTGGAGCGCTTCAGCGAGCTGTGCATTCACCAGTGCGGTTACAGCGCGGAGGATCTTCAGGCTGTGCTGGACATCAGCAGCATCATTGAGGCCTCCCGCATCTTTGGCTGTGACCGACAAGAGCTTGGCAGGACCTTCTCTACCCTGGAACTGGTTCAGGATGGCAGGACCAGGACCTTCTGGCAGTACCTGGAGGTTAGTGTCCCCATCGGAGCCTTGCACTTCTGGACTGTGCTGGAAGGTATTTGGCAGCACTTTCCTTAACTGGCCTCTATCCCATGACGGTGGTTACGGTTCTTAGTGTGGGACCTCACAGATCCAAGATTTCTGTAGTCATCTGAAGATTTTGAGCATTGGTGATACCTCCAAGTTTGCATTTGCATGCAATTTGTGTTTTCAGGACCTGATAAACTTGGACGAAGTGATAGAAGTTGGAGGGAACTCAGCGCGCTTAGTGGCTATGGAGTATGCAGACCCCTGGTTACTTCACACTACTGAGAGGGTGGCCATGAAGAGCAAGCCTGTCCAGCCGCAGCAAGCCACACCTAGGAAGAGGGCTCTGGAGGGGCCGGAGGAGGATGACCATGTACCACCTACGAAAAGACCTGCCATTGAGAGCTTGGTGGAGACAGCGACTGAAGAGCTCTCTTCCAACAGGCCAACTGAGGAGGAGAGCAGTTCCACTTGCAAAGGGAGAAGCGAAGAACCAATAAGCCCCTGCCAGGAGGCAATGATCAAGAGCCCAGCAGAGGTTCTGGTAGGAGAAAAGGACGAGACTCAGATGGAGCAAGTGGGGCAAGAGAGGGTTGAACTGAAAAATGCATCATCTCCACTTTCGTCACCCAAAGATGATATGCTTATTCAGCCCAGTGAAAAATCAATGCCAGATGAAGCACACACCAAAGGCAAGCACAATTTCTATTACTTCTGTGTTGGTTTTTTAAATGTAAAACATACCTCGCATTAGTGAGTTACATAATGCAAGCCTATTGATCTGGAGTGCAGATCCTGAAATGATTTTTCCTCTTATAATTATGATGTTACAGATGGCGATGAGAGCTCCCCTGCTGCAAATGTAGAAAACAGGTAGGCATGTTAGTTTGTTTAATAACATTACCTTTATGCATGGGAAACATGCACTGTTTAAGGAAAATTATCCCTATGAACATTTAACGTAACCTCTGTGCGTGGAGTGAATGTGTTTCAGTTTGGATGAAAGGCATGGTATTCTGTGTCATGGTTCCCATGGGTACTGTTGCTCCACATTCAGCAGTGCCGTTCCCTCTGGTGGAAACGTGTTTGAGAAGGTGAGCTTCATCAGCCGGCCCTGGCGCATCGTGGACGGAAGCTTGAACAAGCCTGTGTGCAAAGGCATGCTGGAAGCCCT
Organism: Hiodon tergisus; assembly: GCA_025775045.1. NCBI lineage: Eukaryota > Metazoa > Chordata > Actinopteri > Hiodontiformes > Hiodontidae > Hiodon > Hiodon tergisus. The sequence continues at coordinate 14,235 of JAOVYW010069198.1, forward strand.
GCTGTTCCACATTATGACCAAGCCCGGCCTCCCCGAGCCAGTCCTGATGGAGCACTACAGGGGAGTCCTGCAGCCTGTGGTCGTTCTGGATCTTTTACAGGTAATGTCTTAAAAGTCTTGGGAGTTCCTGTTAACTAGCACACGTCACGCATGACTACCAAGTACTAGTAGTGGTGACGTGTTTAGCTTTATCCAACATGCCTGGGATAATTGGACTCAGGGCCCACTTGGATGAACTTCAAAGCAATATATTAATTTATCCCTTACTTGCTTCTCACATCCCATCTCCCATCCTCTTATTTCAAGGCTCTAGCAGCAATGGGATGTGTGCAGAAGAGATACGTGGCCGCACAGCCCCGATCTTCCCTCTTCTCTCCTGCCCGGTTTGCTGAGGTGAAAGAGAGCGCAACACTCCAAGGCAAAGCCACCCCTTTCTATGAGCCCACCGTCGACTGCTGTCTAAGGCTGGGCAAGGTCTTCCCTGGGGAGACAAATTGGAACAAATGGGTCCAGTTCACTCATACCTGAGGCAGCAACACAAGCATCTGTGCAGCATAGATGTGTGGCCGTTAAAAAATATATAGTTTCTGATTTTGTTGGTCTTGGCCTTAGTATAGAAAATTGTCTTTTTTATCTGGCTTTATCATATGATGTCAAAGTGATGCATACAGTTTGCTATGTGACATTTAATTGAAAATAAAGTTTTGTTTTAAAACGCATTGAAACACACCAGGATTTCTTTGGGGTGATTTATTGTACAGTAGTAAAGGTTTTCTGTACGTTTTACATTATCGCTGTCACAAATTTCATTGTCTTCTAAATTTCTTATTTTCATGTCAGGTTATTTGTGAATGCTGACTGATTTATAGCTTGGAAACTGAACATGCTAATAATGAAGTTGAAGCAGTGCTCTAATAAACTTTTTTTTATTTTATTTAATGTTTCTTTCTTGACCATATTATCATACCTAGGTTTAATTTCTAACAAAAGACTGACACCAGCCAACAACACAGTCAACAAATAGAAATGACCACCTTTACAATCATGAAAATGATACAAAGAAAATAGGCTTTTTAAATTTATTTTTTATAGTTGTCTTTAAATTGTGAAAATAGCCTTACAAATATTCTGAACAACCCCCCCGCCCCACTTAAATGTGCTTCTTCATAATTCATATTGTACCATTTTGTATTAAATTGAAAAATCCTTATTTGGTAAATTGGTCATTTTTATTTTTATTTTTAAACTAAATTGAAATGGAGGCAGTAAATATGAAATGCTTCTTGGCATCAAATGTGCTCTATCTATATTGCTCATATTTAAAAAAAAGCCCTTGAGTAATAAACAGGTCCATTGTTTCAGTGGAACACAACCGCTTAAACGGATATGGCTTTAATCAGCGGAACCGTGATCAATCAGACCAGCGTTCATGTGTGCCAGACCGCGCTGCGCACCTGATAGTCGGAAATTGTTTTGCATCGTTTTGCAATCATCTCTGGAAATGGTGGGCACGTGAGACTGGTACTCGTTTCTGTATGGTGCTAGTGACTGTGCTTCAGGGATTCATTTCCATTTGTAATTTCCTTTCAACCTTTTTTGTTATTCCTAGTCAAAATCTACCAATTTGAATTCTATGAGTATATCAGAAATGAGTAAAAATGACATGCATTTCTTTAGCATCCGTATAATGAGTAATAATTCTAAAATGTCGGATATGTTTCACTAGCAGCCAATTTGGGATCGAAAAATGATGTCTGAACTTCACCTCCTCTCCAGCCCTGTTACTCTGCAGAGTGTTAACTTAAAAACAGTACAATGTGCACTTTCTGCCTTGTACCTGATGTACAACAGTTCTATACGATGCGATGCAGAATAATTTTTTTGTGTGTGTCTC
>JAOVYW010069209.1:3872-21030 GCA_025775045.1 Hiodon tergisus
ACACACCTCTACTACACACCCCTGCTGTTTGTCCCCCAGTGCTTCCACTTCTTTTTCAATTCAGGTTCTTTTCTCGGGTCAAATTGGAAAATTTAGCTGTAAACACCAAAGCGGTTTCCATTATACATATAAAACTGACCATTACCATAAAGTACACAAGTAACCTGTGCATCTTTCTCAAAGGATGCCGCAAAGCAAGGTAACTTACTTTCCTGCAACAATTTTTCAGAGGGGTTCAAAGACTGGATACCTGTTGGCTTCTTATGAACGCATTACTGGGTGTGCTTCTGCACTGAACCGGAGAAAAGTTTTCTAACGCGTAGATTGGAATTGTGACAAAATTAATTGGGGTGGGGGTATCATTTATCTGTGTTTGAGACACAACCATGTTCATTATTGATAGATTGGTAGATAATGTCAGTGCCATGGATGCCTCTTTCAATGGGGGAAAGTTGACGGGGAAAATTGACAAATGAAAGAGGAATGGATTCGCAAGTACTTATTTGTTTTATCATCGACAGCAAAAGCAAAACCGGTGTGTTCTCTGTGTAATGAATACGTGTCAGACGTGACTAAGCATGCATCACTTTGAAGAAAGGGGTCCATAGAGCTGTAATCAAAAGTAGAGAAATTTTTTGCAAAGCCATATTAGGTATTACCCCACGCTATAGGAGAAAGCTACAATGGCTTCCTTACATGTGACTTGGATTCTTTGAAAAAGAAGCTGTTTACTGACTCAAACAAAGCATGACTCCCTATTTAAGGGCCTGAAAACTACCATGGTGTATATGTTTTTCAAGTAAAACCTTAATAAATAAATAATGTTTTCTTCATTATTTTGTGTGTGGTACCAATTGTCTTGATTAGATGCTATGATGAAAATGGCAAAATAAGCCTCTAGTTGAAGTGAGACTTAAGCTTCCTTTGTATCCCTGTTTATATTCATGAATTCATTTGTTTAAGTACCATCGACGAGCCGGAATTGTTGGAAAACACAGACGTACTAAATTTTGAAACACAGTTTCCGTTTAATAGATGTCTTGTGAAGAGGAAATACATATTCATTAAGAAACGCTAGGTAAACCGTACCATGATTTTTCATCATTTGTGGTTAAAATTATATCCCAGACATTTAATTATGTTGTTTAATGCAGAATATGAAATTAATTACCACACATCTTTTTAAATTGAAGTGCTTCTATAAATAAAGTTTTATATTCAAAATGTGTCCAATCTGATTGTCCTAGGAACTCAATCATAACATTGCAGGCATGTTATATGGTTTTCTGCCTTGCATATTGTATCTGGTATCTTATGTCAAGACATTGTACCTGGCAGATATAAATTTAACAAGAATAATAGTTTCAAAGCAATGTCACACCTGTCCAGTCAATGAGAAGAAAAGAGGAAGGCCGTGAAAAATACCGTAACACCCTAACAAGGACTTAAGGGGGGTAGTTTTTCAGTCTCAGAGTCCCATGGGGTCACACAAGTTAAGCAAATTAAACACTTCAGGTGGAATAAAATGACAGATCATAATGCACAAAATAAATCACCCTGACTTCTCCTGTGATAATTTTCTGTTCCCCTAAGGTGTTGAGTAAAATAATTTATCTCAGAAATGCCAAGGTAGGGGCCCATCAGTTTCAGATGTGGCTTTCTAGACAGCTTCCCAGTTCCCCAGGAGGTGGAAACCAGGCGACCAAAAAATGGTTACACAAATCCACGTAAACAATGAAACACGTCCCTCAGCGGCAACATTTTCTTAAATCAAAACCCTTTTAGCAAAATTCCAGCCCGATCCCCGCCAATGACGGGAAAGTGCACAAACACCGATGTCACCAGTTACGGTCCAGGTCAAAGCTGGTCCCAAACAAACCCACGTTGGCTGACACCATGTTCTGTTTTGCCTTTTTAAAATTGATATATATTAAGTGTAATGTGAATTCTCATTCTCTCATTCTATTTAGTTGTGTTTTCTGTATCTACCTGCCATTGATGACTTTGTTTTATTCACAAGATCGGGGAAAAGTTCAACAATATTGTCCTCTCTTCCTGCAGAAATAATTTGATGGGATACAATGAAACCGAAGGTTTGAGAAAGAAGAGTGCACCAAAAGATTTCTTGTTCTTATTTCCTGGTCTAACATTCTGGTCATTCAAATAATCTTTGAAGTTGACCCTCCTGAAAACTCTTTGAAGCTATATTGAATTTGAGTGATGGTGCTATTTTCATTCCTTTGAATCTGTCCCTTTATTTTCCAATTTCACCCTTTTGTACTAAAATGAAATATGACATGCCTCAAGAAGATGTCATAATTAAACTTCTGAAACTGGGAGGTGTTAAAAACTACTCCAAAAAAGATTTTCTGTATTCACATAGAAATAGTTTTGTCCCTATATTACCAAGAGGTTTGAATCACAGTCAGATTTAAAAAAAAAACTGCTGATACTAGTTGCTCTTGTGGAATACTCTTGGGCCCGTTAAGTCAACAACAAGTCACCCGCATGAGCAGAGTTTTTGGGTCTTTTGGGCGTTATTTAGCCTTGCCTGCACACCCGAGGTTATCCTGAGTGTTATTTTGAATCTATCATCCCTCAATTCTTGATCTTAATATTGAGCTGTCTTACCCCCCCCCCCCCCCCATCCGCTCTATCTCACAAATTCTGTTGGTGAGTTTCTTTCATGTAGTTCCTGTGAAGCTTCTCCAGCCAGAGGGCTTCCACTGGGATTTCCAAGGGGAAGCTCTTACAGCCAGCTTTTTGCAGGCTCTCATCGTCGTTCTACATCTGCTGGTGCCGTATTCTAACCCGGGCGCCTAAGTCTTTTCATTTCATTCCACGTCCCCACTAGACTTTGGGTTTGATGGTCCGTAATATGAGCTCTTGCCCTTCTTGGAGGAAATTGCTTTCTCCCTAAGTCTGTGCTCGTCTGCCATTCATTTGCTGTTGCCAGAAGTCCAGCGACGGCCCTTGGTGCAGTACCTGGAGGTGCCATATGGCAGCCCTTCGGAATAGCAACATCAGATAGCTTGAGGATATATATGACTTTCGTATATGCTTTCATAGCTAAACAACAGTTTGTGGTGTTAGATGCATTCTTCCAGTGTTGAATGGCAGGCCTTGTATTACACAACCTGCTTAATAGGGATAAACCGGTTGAAAGCAGGACCGAGAACAGGAAATAAAAGAATTTAAATGGAGAAAATATAGAACTACACCAGCAATGTTAATCACAACTGCTGTCTCTGTAGATTATCCCCTGGCATCGTCCTTCCACATGACTTATTAGGTAAATTGTATTCACACTCAGTGTTTAAGCTGAACTCTGTTAAAAAAGATTCATGATCCTCTGCAAATTCAGCATAGATGTCCACCCAGCTAATTTCTTAATGAAAAATGTTGGAGACAATCCAAATCTGCAGGCCTATTGAATTCAAGCATCCATTGTCATTGTGTCTGTTTGTCTGTCTCTCTACCTGTCATGGACCCACTCACTCATTCCACAGCTATGTAACTCAAAACTACTGATCACTATTGGGCTCTTTGAACTTGAAACCTTGGGCCTTCATGAAGGCAGAAGCAATGCAAATTTTTCCCTACATATATCTGTCCTAATGTAATTCTAATGCAAGGCAAAGGAACTCTCTTCAGGTTCTAAAATCTTAGCCAGATTGTCCAATTGTTGAGCTTGATAGCTGCATTTTTCTCCCCAGAGACTACTATAGAAAAATCCTAATTGGGTGTCTTTTTTTCTTTAGTGTTAAATATCACATCCTGAATGGGGGGATAGACAAATATAAAAAGCATTAAAGATGTTAAACTGAGTGCATATAAGTTTACTTAATATTGATATTAACCTGGACATGCTTCAATACTCTGATGCTGGCTTAGTCTGAACAGTGGGGAGCTACCAGAGCCTTCTAGGCTTTCAGAGAAGAAAATAATTTAGAAGCAAACACACATGTTAGGCCTAAGAATTTTTTCTAAATGATTTTTAAAAATATGTGTTCAAGCTTTATATTAATATCAATTGAATCTTTAGAAATATTGTAAAATAAATTATATTTTTATTTAAGCCTTAAGGAGGGTTGAAGGCTTTACATTTTAGCCACCCTCTCAATGCCTTCTGAACACAGTGACATCCAGCTACTGTTCAATTACTGTTAAATTCCCGTCATGAAATAACAGGGTGCACAATTTGACTGTGTTTGTGGCCTGTATAGATTTTTTTTAAATCGTGAAAAAGTGAAAAATCAATTTCCCTAGGGTTCATATTAGCAGGGTACCATGTTTTACACTTTGTCCGGTCTGCAGGACTGTGGAATCGTGTGGAAACACATGGACCAGCATGCCAAAAAATTTTTTTTGTGTGTGTCTGTGCAGCACGCACACACTATATCTGTGTAAAAGGTGGTTAAATAATACTACTACTACTACTACTGCTACAACTAATAATTATTATTATTATTATAATAAAATTATACTACTTATACTATTATATTAATTATATTGATCATCTCAAAGGCTGAAAGACATTAATTTTCTTTCAAAAAGTACAAACAACTGAGGACATATAGGTCTGTTTATAAGCAAAATGTAGGTCTAAATTTAACTATCCAACCATGAAGATTATTGAAATTGATGGAATTTCCTCACAGGCATTGGGTAACTAACACAAAGCCCATGTAAACCCAAATGAAAGAACTACAGTGGTACCATTCTCAGGAAGCGTGGGGGCCTCAGTCTGAAACATAAATGCACTTATTAATTGGCTGGCAGTCCTCTTATAACGTATGCATAAATAGGCTGTTTATCGAATCCAGTGTTAACAGCTACAAAGGCCTGGAGAGTAGAATTTACAGACTTGTGGAAATTGTTGTTGCATATTTGCCTTGCACATCAATTGTAGACCACTGACTTGTTACAAAGAACTGTCTCAAAAAATGTCATCCTTGGTAGGAATGATGTTTTCATCAAAGGGAGACAGTGAATGGATCATATACAAGCGCTACACAAGCATAGTTTTGTGCTTGGCACTTGTGAAATCCTTGTCTTTGTTCTCTGTCATGAAATAGAAGACAGAGTCAGATTGTGTAGTGTAAATGCCCCCCCCCCTCTGCTTGCTTTTTGGCCTTGATGAATTGCATATCTTGGTTTGGATCAAAGGAACACACTGAAATAATACAAATTACAAATACAAAACATATTTGTCAATTAAAAGCTGCTGTTAAATATGTCAAGGAGAATTTAAATTTTTGACATTATAAACTTTCAAGTGAACCACAAGTATTATGAGCCATTCGGAGCATAGCTTTCTGGCAATACATTTTTCCCAGAATGCTTTGTATGCATCAAGAATGTAATTTGCTGAGCTGCAAAAAAACATTCAAAGATCAGGTGAAATGAGCCTTTTTTCCTTCCCCACCTCAGCTTTTGCCAGACAGAAGCAGTGAGCTTATTGTGGTCTGTTTCACGACAGCTTGCGAGAGACCAACATATGAATTGTTTATTGCTGGCCACATGGAAACGAGAAAGCTAATTTAATTAAAATGTTTATTAATGCCTTTAAGATTTTTAACTATCCTCTATTTGTATTTCAGATTTGTGACTTTCACAGGCTGGGGAATGGTTACAGGGGTTTATCAGTTTGGTTGGGCACAGAGGGTTCTGGCTGTCCCACATGGATTCCATAATATGAAGCCTTAGTCAGGGGTAAGGAAACTGAGGCTTTTAAGGAAGTCCAAATGAGTTTTAGGTCTGGTTTGATTTTTTGATTCGTTTTTTGACAACAAACAGTGTCTTTGTGTTTGTGTTTTTGTTTTAATTTTTCCGGGTCATTAGTGTAGTACAGCGAGTGGACAACAATTCTCTAAGCCTGTATTTCAAACCTTTTAAGCTCTATCAAGTGAAAGTAGACATTGAGTGCTATATTCCATGTGTGAGTGGGCTGGGCTCAGTCTAGCTGAGGCTAGTCCTGTTGCATTGAAGACTACAAAGGAGAGGTTCTGCCAACAGCCAGACAGTCCAGTCCAGGACAGACTGAGGTCGGGCAAAGCGACCACCCTGCCAGCCATGAAATAGTGATCTCTGTGATGCGTGTTTGTTGTGCAATTATTGTGGAGATTTACACTTTGCATGACTATGGTGTGCTGTGACAGACACTGTAGAAAAGGATACATACCTCAAACTTTGGAGCCCTTTGGCAGCTATTCGGTTCATCAAACATGGTTGGCGGTCCCGAAGTGGAGTACCTGGGGGGTGGTGTTTATTAAATTAAGTGTTTACTACCTTGCGTCCTGCTCTGATTTGGTTGGTGTTGGAACTGAACCGTGCTGGTAAACCCTAACATGTTCACATGGTTAGCCATACACATCGAAGAAAAAGAGATCAAATAATAACAAAAAAGTCCTAGTGAAACAAATATATAATGTTAAACACATTAAAACATAAGATGAATAGATTTTGATAGTTATTATTAATAAAAAATATACACATATATATTTCTACGAGTTCAGGACGAAGCTACAGTAAAATAATTAATTCACTGTTATCACTGACCTCACAACACTAGAATGAAATACACTGGACTTTAGGCATATATTATTTAGTTCCCAGGTGCATTACATATACAAATAATTTGAGGTATTTGTACAATATTGTGCCTAGGACATTTCTGAAAACTTGCTGCTATTTTTTACACAATGCCCTACAAATTTCAACAATCATTTCTAGTGTTCCTGTGCTTTGTTACTTTCCCAAATAAAGGGATTTTAATATTTAATTGGCCACACCTGTTTGTCTTTCGCCATTAAATATAAAATATCATTTTTAAAAGAACAGCCAAACTATCAGCAGGATGCAAAGACGACACTGCACTCAAACATTGGGAGGGGCTGAGTAGTCTCTGTGGAATGTAGCTTCGGGCCACACCCTCAAACCCTAGCAACACATCCAGAGCTGGGCTGACCGACAGCCTGAGGACCTTGTTATTCACCTGAGTGTGGTTGCACCAACAAGAAGACACTCAGTGGCAAACAATCAAAGATACTTTAAAAGGATGCCAGCTCAACTGGCTAGAGAGAAGTAGACTGGAAGAGTCTGGTTTGGGAGACAGGGAAACTTGTTTGGATGTTTGTTTGTCTATTATGTTAAGTATTTCGCTTGAATAAGTGTGGCAATGCCAAAGGGCGTCTCTGATCACCCTAGGACCGGGCCCGCCCAGGCGTACCATAATTTCCAAGTGTCACAAACTGTGGTGGGAACGAAATGGGATGCAGACATAAAAATTAATACATATAAAACAAAAATGGCAGCTACTTCAGCTGAAATTGTATACAGTGCATAATATGTCCCTTTGTTAGCATACAAACTTACTGAACTTACTGACTTAGTTGATTTATTCTTGTATAAGCAAAGTTTTTCTAACAGAAGGGAGATTTATTCTTGCTAGTTAAAAGCAACAATTGAACAACTGAAAAACAATATAAAAACTTGCTAGGTGTAAGTTAGGATACAACAATATGAATATCATCAACAATCTGCATTAAATACCTCAATTTAAGACTTTCAAATCAACCATTCTATGTGGGTATCCAGGCAACTGGATTGTGTTTATTTTCTACCAATGTTTAGCTCAGAAGCATCAATGACTGTGGGTGTGACTTATTCTAAATTAATTGTGAGATTAAATCACGACGGAATTATCATCCAGAAATTCATATAAAATTTGCATATTGTTGCCGTTCTGTTCAATATAGCAGACGGTAGTAGAGCTGCACAAAACAATAACAGGCTGGTCAATTTTAAACTATCATAGATAATGTCCAAATAGAAACGGTTACAAAATTACATAAGATACATATTTTAACTGGCTTTTCTGAAAATACATCTATAATATCTATAAATATAGAGGATATTCACAAACTTATTAGTTATTGCCAATAATTAGATTTTACTCCAGCACAGTTACATTTCGTGATATTTGCTATGGTAACTATGGGATGCTTAACAGATAAGAATAAATGTTCTTCCCTAAATCATGAAGGGTATGATCCATTACAGAATCACGCTGTACTGTTCAAATAATGTGTAAGTATTATTGAAAAAATAAGAAGCTTTTATCCAAAATAACATGGATTCTGTTGCAACCGTGTGGCAAGTGTCTTGGCCAATAATACAACAGTTGGGAGGGGGGGGACTTGAACCTGTAACTTTTTCATTTCATCCACTGAACATTACTGGACTAGGCATTTACTGTATATCACAAACTATATCACACATATGCTTAGAAAAAATAGTTACTCTATTGCTCCTGTCTGGGCCTGTAGTGCGGAGAAAGGTGCTTTATTTTTTCAAGATAACACAGCGATGATTGCCCTATGAAGTATATGGGTGTTATTTCAAGTCTTATGATGAAAACAATCAAATTGTGTGGATGTGGTTCGAGTCTGGGCAGGAAAAACAGCAGGATTCCCATATGGAATGCTGGTATTTGGGAAAGCTTTAACTGGATATGTCATTGTATACTGGCGTAATATAACAATGGACTAGTATTATTTCGGATTTCAGTAGTTGACAAAAAGACAGTATTTTGGGCAGGACGTGGGGGCAGGGAGACCTACAAGGGATGTTGATGAAAACAGCCCATAAGGCACAATAACATTAGACTTTGTGTAAGTAGGTCTTTTAAAATTCTTATCAGAGTAAAAAAGTACCTGAAAGTACCTCAGGTAATATAATCCCTTGTGAATAATGCAGTCACGTTGGGAATAAATTCTAAACCACTTTATTAAAAGATTTCTGCACTATACATTTACTGTGGATCGCTTCCGTCTGCATGTTTTTAACCATCTGAATATCATAATGCATGATGTATAGGATATTTAACATATTCCGTTAATTTCACGTAAAGTTATATGTATTTATCATGACGAAGGCTATGCAACATTAAGGGCCAGCTACCTGTTTTTAAATTTCCAGTCCACATTTTTACACTTACTTTCCTTCCTTCCTCGGTGGTTTTGGAAAGGTCAGTTTTAAGATAGCAGAGCTTGACCTTAAATATGTTCACAGCTAAAAAAGATTTCTTTGTGTTTTAGATGGTGTGAACGCGTGAAAAGACTGAAACTGTCAGCATTGCGGCAATCTGCCTTGGTGTCTGGAAAATGCATGCTTGGCTGAAGAAAAATCAAAGTCAAAAGGTCATGTTTTCAGATAGAGAGAAAATTGTGTTTCGCTGAAAATGAAAAAAATAAAATAATAATGACAATAATTGGATTTCCTGAAAAAGAGGGTTATCCATGAGTGGACAAAGTTGAATAATTCCCATTGAAGATTTGCTGGAAAATTTCCCCTATGTGAAAATTATTCATGGTAACCAGATGCTGTCATACAAGTAAATGTGAACTGCAAAACTGGGTACTCTCATAGTCCCATGTCATGTCATAGTGAATATCAATATGCCAGGAGACCCAAAAGTAGCTATACAGATGCATATGATTAATAAAAATACATATTTTTCACTTTAGGGTATATGATATAAATACACACATTGTGTCTTCATAGAGTGCTATCACCCAGACACTGTCATCCCATTCCAGGGCTTGATGAAAATTGTAAGGGTTAGGGAACGGCATGAGAGGAAGCTTGAGATAGCTTCACACCAGAAAAATGTCCTCCTGGAAGCAGTTCTTTCACATAAGTGTGTGAAATATTCAAAGAGAAGGCACCAGAACTTTCTTTAAATGCTCTCATTCTGGAGGCGAGAAAGGACCTCCTTACGTCTAATTCAACTATATACTGCATTAAATAAAACAGGGGATCTTGTGTACTAAGATGAGAATTAAACAGTCTGATAGGTTTTGAATTATCCTTACCTGTATGAAAAAGCCACAAACAAAATTCATTCATTTTCACATTCATTATTCAACAAATGAAACAAGAAAACATCCAGACAAAAATCATCGTTGCTGAAGCTTAAAATGGATTTGAGGGGGATCTCTAAATAGTCTCCTCCAAGGCCATTCTTGAAAAAGTAAAAAAAACAAAATAACACAGGTACTGAAAAAGTATTGAAAACAAAGTGAAATATATTTCAGATGTTTGAAAATGACAATTTGCCCAGTGCAGGTATTATTTTTTTTAAGCAGTATTTTTTGTTAATCGAGGGTGCCCATTATTTTGGAGGTGACTAAGATTTGATATTTGTGTTAACGCAAAATATCAGTTTTTCTAACAGAAGGGAGACTTATTCTTGCTAGTTAAAAGCAACCTTTATAAAGCATTAAATACCTCAATTTAAGACTTTCAAATTAACCATTCTATGCGGGTATCCAGGCAACTGGATTGTGTTTATTTTCTACTAGTGTTTAGCTCAGAGGCACCAATGGTTGCGGGTGGCTTAATGGCTTATTCTAAATTAATAGTGAGATTAAATCGCGACAGAATTATCATCCAGAAATTCATATAAAATTTGCATATTGTTGTCATTCTGTTCAATTTGGCAGACGGTAGAAGAGCTATACAAAACACTATTTGGGAACAGACAGGTCGGTTTTCAACTATCATAGATAATGTCCAAATATAAACAGTTACAAAATTACAGAAGAAATATATTTAAATTAACTGGCTTTTCTGAAAGATAAATATAGAGGATATTCACAAAGTATTAGTTATTGCCAGTAATTTCATTTTAGTCCTGCATAGTTACATTTCGTGCTATTTACTACAGTAACTATGGGGTGCTTAACAGATAAGATTATGCCATTTTATGAAACCCTTGAAATATATCTGGCATTTTTGCAAGGCACGCTATTTCTTAAGAAGAAATGTTCTTCCCTAAATCATGAAGGGTATGATCCATTACAGAATCACGCTGTACTGTTTTTGGTCATTCAAGTGTGACAAATTCATTTTACACTCTGTGATTTCACTTAAACCAAGCAGATAAGAGAGTGCTGCTGTGTGTCTGGAACTGTTATTAGTATGAAAGGATTCAATAACAGGCTCATTTAATGCATAAATGGAACATTGTATAATTAAAGCGTACCAGTATATATAAAGTATATTAACCGATTTAAACCGAACTTTTACTCTGCATTGGTGATGCTGATGTGTGAAAGTCCTTAAAAATTTACTTGACTCAAAAAATATTGAGAGCAATAAATTAAGTAGGAATTTGGAAGCACAAATGAAAACTTTAATTCATTCTCCTTTCCCATACCAAAAAATCTGAGACAATAAAGCAATGTCTAGAATGTTTATGAAACTTTTTTTCCATGTCTGTATTTAAATGATGTTTGTGTATTTATTTAATGCCTGCGTTGTTGTTCGTCAACATCTGTTTTCATGTTTTGTAAAAACTCTGCAGGGTAATGGCAGCCATACTTATGACAGAGATGTAATGCCTTTCTCTACCCTGTAAAGGGAGGTTTACTGACAACAATGCATTCCGCGATTGAGCGGGTTGCACACAGTCTGGCTGTCGGTTGAGAGCCCTACTACCTTTCAGGTAGAGACGGGGAGGGCCACCAGCAAACCAGAAAATAACAAATGGAGGTCATAGGAGCTTGTGATCGTGGTGCAGATGAACACCCTTTGTGGACCAGCCCATTCTTATGTTTCTATGTGTTTCAGTGTGTTTCAGTGTGTTTCTGTGTGTTTGTTGGGGACACTAACTGGCACAGGAATCTTTATTCCAGGACAGTGCTGTCTATATTTTGTGCCCATGGATGTTTTTTTTTGGTTTTTTTTGAGCATTTGAGCAATAAATGAATAAATAAATAAATAATGTTAAATTAATTGAATGGCAAATATATAGTGGAAACTCTTGTACAGACGTGGTGCATACAAATGCATTAACAACATACATTTTATTATGCACAGGGGCTTAGAATTAAACTAGGGTTAATATTTGTAAAAACAAGCAATCAAAGGAAGATACACAGCGCTAGCATTGATACTAATTGCCGGTTTGGTATGGACCTATTAAAATCAGTTTGCACCTTAAAATATTACATGTGCAATGTGCTGAAATCCCTCTTCTCCAGTTTCTGAGAGAGTAATGATATCGATGACTCAAACTCTGATTAATCAAAATCTAAGTTGCCCCTTTTTCTGCGTAAATACTAATAACTGAGATGGATTTGGAATAGTAGCCTTTTTATTTATACAGCTGGATATTGAATGGATATAGAATGAAGAGATTTGGAGTAAGTACCTTTCTCAAGGGTAGCATCGTCTGCCAATCCAATACCTTAAGCATTAAACTATTATCACATTTTCAGTACTTCAGTCACCTTTTTAACTCAGGTATGTGAACAACATTTGTGTTTGTGCACAAACATTTATTCTGGCAAACAAGAAAACAGAGAAAACACTATTGAACACAATTTTATTAAATCAGATTTGCTGGTTGTCAGAGTTTTGATTTGGATTAAATATTATAGCATATTATTAGTTTCTCCTTAAGGATTTATATGCCATAAATAAGCTTCCCGCCCGTGATTTCTTTATGGAGTACATAACCCATTCATAGTTAATGATTTATAAAAATTAATAAAAGAACAAAATTACGTAATTGCTGTTTTTTTAAATTTATTATTCAGTCATGAATCCTTCAAACACAAAAGAACACAGTTTCACGTCCTACTCACTCCTGTGAGTATCAAATTGATTTCAACGGCAATTCGCCCTGTGGTGGTGGGAAGGAAGGAATACTTTTATTATAGCATCTGAGGCACGAACAATAAAGGGATTTTTTTCTTTCTCATCTGACTTTACTTATGCCAGTTATACCCTGAAGACTCTCAAAAGACCAAGCTCAAGCAAAGATGTCATTTACTTGAACAAAGTGGATTTTTGGAATTTTTCATCTTTATTTATTAATTAGCTTAAAATCAAGGGAAAAAATTAGTAGATCCAAAAGCATTTTGGTGCTGGTCTATTTCTGCTAAGCTTTCCATTTTCTTTATCATTTATTTATAATGAACTGTTTAATCTCTGCGTTGCAAATCATAAATATGCTTAAACATATTATTCCAAACATGTATTTCAACATATGATGTCTTATGATGGCATGAAATCTTAGTGCCCAGTATATTTTTCTATATTTTTATAACTTCAAAGGCCCCTTTCCTATTCCAGAAAACAATACTTTTTTTTCTTTTTCTTTTCCCATGAGGAATAATTATTGTTTGCTGTAAAGTAAAAAATATATTTGTAAATTCCAAGTTCTGAAAGTTCTGTATGATCAGATCGTAAGTAAGTAAGTATCACATTTATGGCAGTTATAATACAGCAGGATTTTCTCCTGCTCAAATCACTAAAGGTTAATCCTCACATAGTCCATATAGGTCTTCTACAATCACCGATGTCACTGCGTCAAGTGTATGGCTACCGTTAAAACCTCCTCTCCATGTCCTCTTTTCTTGCCAGATCGCCTTGGATCTTAACGTTGAAGGCTATGTCGTTACGTTGGACCATAAGACTGAGTGAGTATACACAGCGCCACCCGGTGGTAGTCATGCACATTCGTTTTTATTTACTCTCGGGCTCCTCTGCTTTGGGTAGTGAATGAGGTTGTCCTGAGGAAAGATCAACGCTCAACGTGGATCGTGGTATAATAACTACCTGCGAAACGTAACAGAGATGAATCTAGGAAATGAAGCTGTTCCACCTGTGGTCTTTTGTTTTACTTTTTGGTGCAGCCCACCAAATATCTGTCCTGCTTCCTAACCTCAAGAGCTGCTGTGTTACCCCACTCTCAATGCCTAGCTGAAGATGATGGTGATAACCCTCCTGTGTTATTGCCCTTTGGTGTCATCACCCTCCTGTGTCATCATTTTCATTTTAGGTCCAGTTTAAGTTTCACGCTCTGCTGGGAAGTCTAAATATCTACAGAAACTTTTATCATTGCTAAATGCAACTGAATATGGCACTTTCTGAACAAATAATAGGACTCTAGGTACTCCAACCTAATAGCACCATCTATAACAGCAACAGCCTGAATTCACTGGGGCATGGATTCAGTGTGCCACAGGTATGCTGGCCCATGTTGACTGCATTGTCTCATACTGAAAACTGGCTGCTAGAGGATCTCTACTCCAAAATAGTTCGTTCCATCCCACAGATGCTTGATTTGATTGAAATCTGGCAATCTATGCCTTGTGGCATGGAGCATGTCCTGCTGAAAGAATCAATTTGCAGATGGATACACTGTGGCTTTTGAGAATTTCTCAGGAGTCAGGAAGCTGTGTGTAAATCAGGCAGAGTTGCAATAATCTGGAGTTTTATTACAAGTCCACACTCAAAGACACCACATCAATACAGCATACAGCATACACCATTTACCATAAATCGAGATTCAGCCTGACATTGTGAGTAGTTATCCCCCATACATACCGTTTCAAAAGCACTGCTGTGACCTTTATAAAATCCAATTTAGTGGGATGTGAAGGCCTGGGTGTGTGCTCGGAGCACAAACCATAGGAAACCATTGGCCAAAACCTAAACAATCCTGCCTCCCACACAATGTGCCAACTGTCAAGGCCTTGCTACTGACACCCTACGGCGCCTCCACTGTACCACATGATTTTCACATTGCAAGAATGTAATGTATTCAGTAATAAGTTTAATTTAAACAATTACTTTTAAACCCTAATAAGAATTTATGTTTCATCTGGTTTAACACGTGCAATTCTGACTTCTTTGCTTAATGCACTAGAATGCTCAGAGCAGATAATAAATGAACAGATACAATAACCATTCTATAATGCAATAATCAAACATTTACATATCGAAATATTGCAATCAATGCTCTAAGAGTACACAGTATACAATGATATGATGGATATATTTATTGTTATACAAATTGAAATATTGATTTCGTGATGATGCGTGATCTTGTATGAATAAATCATTAATAATATGTGATAATTATGAGAAACATAATTGCTTCTGTGGATGTATAAAACAGAAAAACATAATAGGTGGATGCAATATATGGACAAAAGAATTGGGACACGCCTCTTAATCATTATTCCATCGCCGCAGTGTATAAAGTCAAGCACCTAGCCATGCAGTCTGCCTTTACAAATGTTTGTGAAAGAATGGGTCATTCTATAGAGCTCACTGAGTTCAAGCAGGGTACTGTAATAGGATGCCACCGATGCAACAAGTCAGGGATAATGGTATGGGGTTGTTTTATGAGGGTTGGCCTAGGCCCCTTAGTTCCACTGAAGGGAAATGTTAATGTCTCAGCTTACCAAGACATTTTGGAAATTTCTATGCTTCCAACTTTGTGGAAACAGTTTGGGGAAAGCTCTTTTTTGTTTCAGCATGACTGTGCCCCAGTGCACAAAGCAAAGTCCAAAGGTTGGATGAGTTTGGTGTGGAAGAACTTGACTGGCCCGCACAACCCCCTGACCTCAACCCTATCGAACACCTTTGGAATGAACTAGAACGGAAAATGCGAGCCAGGCCCTCTCGTCCAACATCAGTGTCTGACCTCACAAATGTTCTTTGAAGAATGGGCAAAAATTCCAACAGACACACTCCAAAATCTTGTAGAAAGCCTTCCCAGAAGATTGGAACCTGTCATAGCTGCAAAGGGGGGACCAACTCGATATTAATGCCTATGGATTTAGAATGGGATGTCATAAAAGCTCATGTAGGTGTAATGTGTAGGTGTCCGAATACCTTTGTCCATATAGTGTATATTAAAACAGAGCTTCTGTGGTCAGGCCTTCACTGCCATGAAGGGATCCACCTGATCAGCAACATGTTCAGTTAGCCTGTGAATTTCAAACGTTGATCCACTCAGATAAAGGGACCCCATTTGTGCTGCGAAAAACACACCCCACACCATCCCACCACAGCCGCCACCAGCTTTCATTGTTGACGCAGAGCAGGATGGATCCATGGGCTCTTGTGTTTTTCGTCATATCCAGGCGATGTTTTTACAATCCTCCCTAGTCCAGAATAATAATGATGGCATATTTTTAAAAAATCAAATAATGGATTCTGCAATAGTTTTGTCCTTTCTCCTCAATATCGAATTGTAAGTTGCCCATGACTAGGAACCCAGCCAGAACACATCAGTCTCCTCTGATCCAATTTCTTTTGGGCCGCCCATATTTTCACACAATGCTCAAGACTTTCAACACCGATTGGAAAAGAGTGCTGTAGCTCTCACTGCTAGCCTGATGGCGCTGGTGAGCAACAAGTCATTTTTTTAATGAATTATAGGGAATGCAATGCTTGCCCCTGCATGCACATATTAACAACATTGGTGGGTCATTGAACATAAGCAAACAAATATGCATCACCTCAAATGACTCAGTTAAATATAAACAGTGTATATGTGTAAATAGAAATGTTAGAACCTTTTTACCTTTTAAACTTTTTAACCTTTTTTAACTTTCATGCAGTGTATTGAATAGGGGTTATGGGACACAACACTAGCCCAGAGGTACAGTTTTACTGTAAAATGTTCAATATTCAGGGCTTTTAGTCCCAGAAGAACTGTACTTGCTCTAATTATCACGTAATATTTCATAATAATATATAATTATGAATCTTATTCACGCCCGGTACTGCAGTGTATGTAACAGATGGCTTTGTAATATGGTCCAGACGATCAGCACTCAATGTGTTTCTAATGTGTAGTGTTTGTCAGATTCACAAAAATTTAGCTTTTCCGAATGATAGTTTGTTTTGTAGTCGCTTGATTAAGACATAATTGTAGATGTGGCGCAGCTATTTAAGATATTTAGTCAGAGATCCAAATATCTGCTGATATCCTTAACTAAATTAATTTAGTACACTGCGTCAGTGATCTGGTGGTCATCAGATACACTTTTGACCAAGGGACACCTTGTTAATGCCACAGTTCTGTATTTTTGTATGTACTGTGGTGCAGGAACGAGAGTCCCCGCCCCTGCACACACCCTGACAACACCGCTAGGTTGTTGTCCAGCACCGCGGACAGCGCCTACCTAAGCCCTCAGGCGTTCAGCACCACCCCTTCGCACTCAAGCCTGAACAGCGCCGGGGGCTGTCATTCATCATTCAATTAGGCGGCCAATTACCCTGGGTAAGAGGAACAGCTGCCGGCTGTTCCCATAATTGGCTGCCTTCCTACAAAAGGGCCCTCCAG
>JAOVYW010069239.1:7764-21023 GCA_025775045.1 Hiodon tergisus
CAGTCCCATTGCCTCAGGTGTATAAAATCAAAAAAAAGAAAGAATGGGTCGTTCTGAAGAGCCCCCTGAATTTGAGCGTCGTACTGTAATAGGACGCCACCGTTGTCAGTTCATGAAATTTCATCCCGCCTAGATATTCCACGATCAACTGTAAGTGGTATTATTGCAAAGTGGAAGCGTTTGTTCCCACATCACTGTGCCCCATTGCACAAAGCAAGGTCCATAAATGCCTTATTGGATGAGTTTGGTGTGGAAGGACTTGACTGGCCTGCACAGAGCCCTCACCTCAACCCTATCGAACACCTTTGGAATGAACTAGAAAGGAGATTGCGAGCCAGGCCCTCTCAACCAACATCTGTGTCTGACCTCACAAATGCTCTTCTGGACAAATGGGCAAAAATTCCAACCGGCACACTCCAAAATCTTGTAGAAAGCCTTCCCAGAAGAGTGGAAGCTGTTTTAGCTGCAAAGGGGTGTATTAATGCCTATGGATTTAGAATGGGATGTCATAAAAGCTCCTGTAGGTGTATTGTCTAGGTGTCCCAATACTTTTGTCCATATAGTGTATATACATTCTTATGCCATATGAAATTCAGTGAATTTCAGGTTTTTATTTTTTATTTTTACTGAAAGCCACATCTAGTTCAATTAGATATTGGTTTTTATTTTAATTTTATTTTTACACTATATAAGGCTGGCTTCTTTTCAGAGTAGCTATGTTAAGATTTTAGGGTTTGAATTCAGAGTTGTATTTAATTATAAACTGGTCTGGTCGTCTACTCCATGGATGCTGCCCCCTGGGTATGCTGCCAGCTATTCTGTGTGTGGTATGTATAGTTGGCTTGCAGCTATGTGCAGTTTGTTGTGGTGTCTGTCAATGCTGTGAGAATCTCCTGCACTGGCGTGGGTGTCGTCCACATGAATTTTTACCCAAGCTGAATGGTTCCTGCAGCTGAAAACCTTCACTCTGTGTGCATATGGCTTCCACTGCAAATAACGCAAAACACACAGCAACAGTCGGACACACTGTCACACACAGCAGTGAAAATTTTATCAAAGGCCAAACAATCCTATCCTGTACCTGTAACCTGTATTTTCACGAAATCTTTCGCTGAAACTTCGGGGAAAACCTTGGTCTTGTTAGTTTTTTGGAAACACTTTCATAGCTGGTTGCTGCTCTTGCCAAATTCCCGCTCACTTATCCTTTGATAAATTTGTAACCTCTTTGTGAATCTCACCCATGATCCACTGAAAGTCTGCACATTTTTCCAGTCACCCTACCTGGCAATCCCTTGTGTCCTTACGGTAATACAACTAAACACATGGAACTGAAGTTGAAAGAGAAGTAAAATGATGGTCCAGTGTATGTTAGGCAGATTTTAGCATGGTTAAGTCACCAATAGTAACCTTGTGCTTAGAAACCTTTGAAAGGTATATTTAGACACAAACAATCTGGGGTTGGGTAAATGTATGTGTGGGCTGTAGCGTGGATTTATCGCAGCATGGCTCCATCATTAAAGGGGGAGAAAAAGTCCTATCATACACAGTTCAGAGCTCTAATGAGCACTGTTTGTTTTTAACCAAAGCCTTGTGCATATGGCAGAAGATGATTACAGGGGAGGGTAATTACCATTTATTTTGTTTTATTCGGCACTTATTTTACTTTTTAAAAGCATTTGATGAGGTCACACTGGATATAGTTACACAGGCAATGCGGCAAAATGGCAACATTAATTGTTAAGCTATTGGACCAATAGGTTCGTCTTAAGGTTAGAATCGGGGGTGCATTCGTAACTGAACTCTGTCACTACTAACCTTTTCTCATTCCCGGCTCTTGGTTCCGAATTCCTATGGACGGAAACAAAGGAATAAGCCAAAGATTTTGTAAACCCTCTTGTCTAAGGTGGAAGGATATGCCAACCCCAATTTCTATGGCACAAGAGAAATTCTCAGTTTGATAGGGATTGCATGGCTAATGCATAAAATGAAAACATTACCAAAATGATTCCATAGTAATTTGCCACAGTAGGGGCCTGTTTGAATCTTAGCTCTCTTGGTTCCTCAGTAAGTACAAGATCCTGGAGACGAAAATCGATTCAACTCTGAAGAAGACACTAGAGATCCGTGAGGAGAAGATCCAAGGCCTGGAGTCACGTCTGGAGGAATCGAGCAATTTAAATCAGCAGCTTCGCACAGAGCTTTCAAGCGTAAGGGAAAAATGTCGAAAACCATAATTTTCTAATGTAGCATTTCCCTTTTTGTGTGAGTCATGGCAAATGTTTGTGTGTTTGTGCGTGTGTGTGTGTGCGTGTGTGTGTGTGCGTGTGTGTGTGTGTGTGCGCGTGTGTGTGCACCTTCACTAATGCGGTTCATCTGTACTGGTATGCAGGTGAAGAAGACCCTGGAGGCCCTGAGGCAGAGGCAGGAGGAAGAGGCCCTTTCTCAGTGCTCAGAACGCGGGCAGCTCCCGCTGGGGCAGGAGAAGTGGGAGATGGGGCAAAGGGAGGCAACGGCAGAGCTACTCAAACTGAAGGACCGGCTCATTGATGTTGAAAAGAATGTGAGCTGCATTGTGGGAGGGTTCCGGTCCTGTTTGTTGACCTGCAGTTCAGTCTCTATGATATACAGATCTGGGATGAGAAAATGCAGGAGAAAAATTCAGGAGAATCATTACATAGCCATACATTACAGTCAACACATAGCCATTTCATCTGCAGTGTTCCATTACTAGAATCCTTTGATTGTCTTTCACACTCCAGCCTAGTAGGTTTTGGACCTTTTATTTGCATGGCTAATAAAGATCAACATACTTAGTTTTAAAGTTTTTTTAAAGTTAAAGTAAATATTCCCAGCAGAAGTCCATATGCTTGCAATTCATGCTAATCATGTTTATGATTCTTAATTCCAGAATGCAGCTCTGCACACAGAGAAGCTGTTGCTGAAAGAGCAGCTGAGGCAGCTAGCCTCACAGAACACTCAACTGAATGCACAGATTCAGGCTCTGCAGAGGCAGGCCGCAGCCCTGCAGGAACACAGCACTGCACTGCAGACACAAACGGCCAAGCTTCAGGTCAGGGCTGGAGCTCAAGGTTTCCCCATCTCTTACTCCTCCCACTTTTGCTCTCCTCCTTTGTGGTTGCTTCTGGGGCTTTGAGTGTGCCCCTGTCAAACTAAGTTTTAGAATTGAAAAAGCTTCAGCATGTAGTCCGACTCTTTACACTGTACTTGTATTTTGAAACGTTTTTTAAATATTTACTGGAGCTGCAGCATTGTAACCGGATATTCCTGCACTCTCATCCAGGTGGAGAATTCCACACTGAGTTCCCAGAGTGCCTCCCTGATGGCACAGAATGCCACACTGCAGGGCCAGGTGAGGGCGCTAGAGATCGACACAGAGGACCTGCAGCGGCAGCGGGAGGAAGCGCAGGCTGGCCGTGAGAGCGTCCTGCAGGACCACGAGCGGCTGCTGGCTGTCCATGAGCGCCAGGCCACAGAGTATGAGCAGCTCATCAGCCAGCACACAGACCTGAAGGGCAGTTACCGCGCACTGGAACTGGAGCACCGAGCGCTGGAGAACAAGTGGGTCGCCATGTGAGCTCAATGCGAATATAGACAACCTAGTTCTGTGTCCTCTCAGTGTGATTCAAATACAAGATTCACCGCTATTCTGAGGCATCCTCTGCTCTGGACCGGTAACCGCTAATGGGCCATTGTGAACTTCTGGCATCCAACCACGTTGGTGGGAATTACCACAGATGGGGAGTCAGCAGTGTTGGTGGTGGTCTACGTTGGGAGGCAGAGCATATGATTTTATTTTTTTCAGCACAGTGGAAACTGCTGCCTGGCCGACAGTGTTTTTCACCTAGCTTTTATTTTTATATCCACTGTATATACCCACACCCCTGCTTTTCCTTGCTACTGTGGAAAGTTAGCTTTGCCCATATTTAAACTTTTCCATGAATAATGTAGGAGCCGTTGGTATATGATCTGAAGTTCTGCTGTAACATCAGCTCCAGTTCCCAGCTGGCTGAGAGGTTGGAGAGGGTATGAGCTCCACGCGTATGTAGGAGCTGATTGCATGTTTCATGTTGCTTAGTGTTTCATTACCTCAGCTCACAGAAATTTCCATTACATTCAGCGCATGTGATTTAATATGATCCGTTCAAGGCTGTTGCCGCCAGTTTGAGGCCTGCTGATGGTGTACAGAGGGGGCAAGTCTCAGCATTGCCTCAGTCATAGAGGGCTGCATGGTCAGATCACTGGCTGACAAAATCAAACTGCTGTGAAATAGTTTTATCCTTCTTACATGTATGTTAGAGTGAACATTTCAGTGTTCCCACTTGGGGAAAACTGAGCAGGCACAAGGCCACAGAGATGCCCTTGCTGGGATTGTGACGAGGAAATACAAACTGCGGAAACGGAGATGAATTAGATGGCGTAGAAATGATCATGCGGGTATCTCTCAGATCCCAGCAACCCTGCCTTCATGACCCCTGTTGTCTCCCCTGGTAGGTACGCAGGGCTGCTGTCTCAGAAGGCTGCCATGGAGGAGCTAGAGTCAACACTAAGTAAAGTGAGGGCGAGCCTGGGCGAGGCGATGGAGAAGAACGCGCTCACCCAGGGGGAGAATGAGAGCCTCAAAGGGAAGATGGACAGGTTAGCACACCCCTCACAGGGTCCACAAGCCCCTCCATGAGCAGCACTGCCATCTCATCCATTATAAACCAAATACTGGTCCTGGAGAACCCCTGTGTATGCTGGGTTCTTTTCATTCAGCATCAGTTGCTGTTATCGAATATGGGGTCTGAATTTGACATCTTTTGACAGTTACCTGCTGTATAAGTTTGGAACCAGAAGTGTTATTAGATTTGAGTGTTTGTCTGAAACGAGTCATGGCATTTAAAAACTATTCGTTTTCCTTAAATTTTCCTGTATTATTAGTTATACAGGATTAATTGGTTATTTAACTGATTAAATCTTAACCGTCTTGGAATGAATTGAACGACTAATTATTCTCAATTAACTTGCGTATTTGGTTTGAATGGTCTCAAGTTTAAAAAAAATAACACTAGAGGTTCTTTTTACATACCTATATTAACATGTTTTTGTCACATGCAGATAATGCTGAGACCAACTTTCTATTAACTCTAACTTAATGAATGAAGTGGAAAGTAGGGATAAAATCCATCTTACTCAGGGGGTCTGAGGACCAGGACTAGAATACACTTCTCAACACAGCCCAGAAAAATAGCCAAATCGATGACACTCTGGCTGTCCCTGCTGGTTGGACTGTGTAGTGCTCTAATCACGTGTCGTTTTAACCTCTGGCAACTAATAACTCAACTATTCTTACACACTTAGTTTTTGCTTAGTTTGACTCTTGGTTTTCTTTCCAAAAATGTTTGTTTATATTGTATATAATTTTTGCAGAATAGATTTGAAAACAAATGCCTTTACCTTGTTATGGTGGCTGTCTGTGAATTTCCCCTCTTCCCTGGTTTGTAGGCACTCATCTAGTGCTGGGAAACGTTGTTGGAATATGCCTCTGCCATAACAAATTAGACACTGCTGTTCCAAAGGTCTTATTGTCAGTATCTGCCATGCATTCAATATCACACCATTATAAACATTAAATGTGTATTTGGTGCAAGGATAGGAGACGACAAACAGTCTTGCTTCGCTCTTAATGTTTTGGTACCAAATTGGGGCTCATGATTAATTATTTAATCACTTCTGATAACCTTTTAGTAGTGGTTGCAGCATCCACTGTGTTTTTAATCATAGTAGCGCGTATAAAAAGGATTAACCCAGAAATTAAATCGTCCGTGTAATTCAGTCATGTTTTAATGATTACCCGGCCTCTATCCAGGCAGTTTATTGAATGGATGCCCCAACCCCTCCGGGATCATTGGACATGACAAAATTGTAAACAAGATGCCCACCAATTCAAAAATGCAATTAGCCAAATTACGATTAAACATATCAAACCCTATATAAGATGATCAATATAATTTTGTGTTGTGCCTTAGAGCAAGGTTATGCTGTGTTAAAGTAATATGTATCTCATTATTTTTTATGCCTGCCTCTCTGTGTC
This sequence comes from Hiodon tergisus, assembly GCA_025775045.1. Classification (NCBI taxonomy): domain Eukaryota; kingdom Metazoa; phylum Chordata; class Actinopteri; order Hiodontiformes; family Hiodontidae; genus Hiodon; species Hiodon tergisus. The sequence continues at coordinate 13,859 of JAOVYW010069239.1, forward strand.
CGATGGCCATCGTGTCCCACCCCTGCATAGGCTGATGCAGACACACGAGCAGCTGAAGAAGGAGTACGACGGGGTTCAGCTGCAGTCCAAGGAGCTGAAGTCTTCTCTGAACGCTGCGCAGCGGGAGTTGAACCAATGGCAGGCCAGATACGACGAGCTGAAGGAGCAGCACCAGGGCTTGGACATCTCGCTCACCAAGCTGGACAACCACTGCGAGGTACAGTGCGAGGAGTGCTAACCAATGAGGTGCCTCATCCTTTTACTAATATGTTACTGTAAAAGGTTTCTTTCTTGGGTAGATGATACGTTACTGCAGGGCTATGTTTAATGCTGTGCTAACCATTTAGGACTTAAGGAAGAAGTGGCCGAGTATGCCGGGACAAAGTCATTTCTCGTTTGAACTGAATAGATTTGAATGCTATTTGTGGCCACCAGCTGCTGACCCGTTTGAAGGGAAACCTTGAGGAGGAGAACCACCACCTGCTGAGCCAGATCCAGATGCTAAGTCAACAGAACCAGATCCTGCTGGAGCGGACCATGGAGAGCAAGGAGCTGTTCCATGAGGAGCAAAAGCAGTACATGTACGTGCGTGTGTGCGTGTGTGCGTGTCCGTGTGCGTGTCCGTGTGCGTGTCCGTGTCCGTGTCCGTGTCCGTGTCCGTGTCCGTGTGCGTGTGCGTGTGCGTGTGCGTGTGCGTGTGCGTGTGCGTGTGTGTGTGCGTGTGTTGTTCAGTCATGAACGCACATGAACAAGGGCCAGTATTCTGGCCAGGCACTCAGTCCCATGCTCTAGTTTTCGCAGGTTTGTATCCAGATCATGTCATTTTTGGTGAGTAAAAATCACAGCAGCGGCACAAGATTGACGGAGTGCTGTCTGGGCTGAGGGTTAATTTAATAAAAAAGGGTTTCTCTCAGCTTGTCACTAACTAGGGTCTCATAACGGCTGTCCATGCACCTAAGGGTAGTGGCAGGGTTCGAAGCCACTAGTTGTCCAATCCAAATTAGGAAAGTGATAGTTGGTGATTCCAAATTAAACTAAATAATTGATTTTCAATTTCCTTCCAGTGATAAATTAAACTCCCTCCGGCGGCAAAAGGAGAAACTTGAAGAGAAGATTATGGACCAGTACAAGTTCTACGATCCGACTCCCAAAAAGTAAGATGCGCTGCAATAAACATGATCTATGATCCTCATTGTGGAAGGATGGTTTTTGCAGTATGTTGCCTTGTGTTCACAGGCGGAACCACTGGCCCGGTGCGAAAGCCCTGGCCAAACTGATCAAACCAAAGAACTCCCGCGAACGAGTCCGGAGTGCCCCGGACATCCCGTTGCCTGCAACCCCGCCACCCGACTACCCAGACGGTCCTCCCCCTCTCCCGCCACCCCCGCTGCCTCCCCGTCAATCTCGACGCAGCCTGGAAGCTGCGGGCTGTCACTCACCGAATGACAGCCACGCCCATTCCCCTGCCCTCACCCCAACACACGCAAGCAAAGGTAGGCGTGCTTTTGGCCTCATAAAAGTTTGTCCTGGGTGAGTATGTGTGCTGCAGCATGAAACCTAAGATTATTTCTTTCTTTCTCTGATCACCAAATAAACCTTCTGCTTTTTCAATATCTCTGGGTTTTTAATGTGAGAACTTGCACCAACTATGCTAATAATACACTAGTTAGCATTTATTGATTATAATTAACATATGAGCAACGTTCTGTACATTTTTAACTACCTTTTATATGCTTACCCTGCACTCTGACTGCCTACACTCATGCTCATACTGAAGATACGGCTTTGTATCTGCAGCCCTACTTGCATCCACCAGAGAGTGCCAGAGAGCACGATAAGGATGAAAACACAAACAATTAAGGTCCCCTGGAGATATTAGGATTGTACGCTTATCTCTCATTTCCTCACTAATGCAGTCTAATTATTGCATCTCTCTCTTAAACCCATGTTATCATAATTAAGTGACTGAGACGTGTGAGGCACGTCTATTTTTACTCAGAGCTGATAGTTAAAAGCAGATTTTATTTCAGCTTCCTCAGGGCTATTTGGGTTCTTATATTCATTGAATAATCATACTATTTTACTAATTCATCTTCTCTTTTTCCTCCATTCATCCTCCTGTCTTATGTCTTCATTCTTTTTGTTTCTGTGTAATAACCCCGCTCTATTCAGCACCTCCGGCAGCCAAAAGGCTCTGCTTTTTGAGGAGTAAGAGCCAAGAGAAAGTGAAGTCACCACGGACCCCTCCCCTGGGGTGTTCACTCTCTAGACGCCTGCGCTTCTGGTCCTCCTCTGACATCCCTCCGCTGCCCCCGCGAGTCGGTCTCTCAGATCGGGCCCTCGTGACCAGCCACGTTTTGTCTCCTCACTTCCCCTCCTAACGCCCACCGTCACCTCTCCAGCCTCCATATTTCCCTGTCGTCTTGAAGTTCCCATCCCATCAGGCTGTTGTCCCTCTGTCACTTACGTCCGAGCATCACATGCACGAGACGCACTTTCCTCTAGATGTACGCTAACCACGAATAGCTTTTCTGCGGTAGCCCTTGCACAACTGAAAGCTGGAGAGTTAGAAACGAGCCCTTCACCGCTGTCCTCCCCCGCTTTCTGCTCTGAACTGTGAATAACTGAATTACTGTAGAACTCTATTCCTGCGACCCGTTCTATTTGGACTCTCACTGGGTGGAAGCTACCGTAAGTATAGCGATCGGCTCGCCGAATGTAACCCGTTTTTCAGTTCCAAGACGAGTCATCCGATAGGCTTAATCATGTAAATGGATATTGGAAAGAGCGATGACCCAATATCAGTTACTGGAGTATTTAGTCTTACCACTCAGCCTCTGGATCATTATAAAACTCATTTCATGCATGGGGCAGTCAGCTCACAGGAATAAGCCGATCAATGTAATGTAATTTTATTATGACCCCGCTTTATCTCACTTGAGTGTTGCAGGGCCACTGGCTTCATTCTGTTCATGTACTGTGTGAGTTTAACACGGAGGCACCAGATAAATTCCGAGCTGCTTGCCCGTCCTTCTGCCGCACTGAGAGTTACACGAGTTACCCCTGAAGTGCACCGTGTGCTTGAGCAAAGCTGACACACGAACTGGCAGATGTAACTTGCCTGCCCCCCCCCCCCACGTCCGGTGGCTGCATTCTCCTTCCTATTTTTACTCTATATGCATCTCTCTCGATCGCTCACTTCCGTGTGGGGATGTTTGCTGAATTGGCTTTTTGTCATAACAAGGAAAACTAATCAAGCATCATAAAGACCTGCATCAATTTAACAAAAAACTCATAGAAAAGAAAAAAAATTAATCGGCTAAATAAAACCAGTTCAAATGCACTTGCAGTTCAAATGGTTCAAATGGTGTTAACCCTAAGAGAACTAAACGCTAAAAAACAAGTAACCACGCACCCTATCAGTTGTCAGTGCTGTTTTAATCTATTCTGTGAGGTTATTGATAACGTATGCAGGTTATTTTTATTCAGTTTGTTTTCTTTATCATGCTTTGCCACAATCAGCTCTCACATCAGACTGCTCGTCAGAGCACCGTTCAGTCTACTACAGGAAGAGTTGTGGTTGCTGCATTCGCCTCTGCCAAAGCAGAGTCCGAGCCACTAAGAGTAGTGAATATTTCATTGCTGGGAAATTACATAGACAATTATTCAGATTTGGCCCCACGGGAGTTCTTTTTGTTTTAGGACTTTTGGGTCTTTCTTTTCTTCCTGCTCAGTACAACGCTGCTTCAGTAGCTCGGGCTGATTCTGATTTATGCTTGGTTAACAAATCTGTCTGTTTAGAAGAAAGTAAAACCGCCGCAGCACAAACTGAGGCCCTAGCCTGCAGTGGCCCTCACATGCCAGCACACCACTGTACGGCGGCCTGCTCCAGTTTCACTGTGCTGAAGTTGACGTCGAACGGTGCACGATGGCTCCCTGTCTGCTTTCAGTCCTGCATGATGGCGGTGGATCAAAGGGCAGGGACTCGCCCCGGACACCCGGAAGCACAGAGAGTGTGAATGGCCCGGAGGAGTCAAGGCGTAGGGGTGTGGAACCTAGGGCCAAGGCCTGCTCTCCATCAGCTACTGCTGGACATACTCCCAACTCCAGCTCCAGGCTGAGCCACAGGCCCAAAGGTAGGCTGCGTGTCTTCATGGGGTTCTGTCTCTGAACTGCCCTTAAGACTTACTTATACTCGTAGTATTTATTGTAATGGAATTTTGAGAGGTCATTTTGATTGTGAAATTTGGCAATATTGTAATTTAGGCTGTCAATAAGTTGTCCTCTGCTCTGCCACAAGTGAGCTTTATAATCACATGGAGAGCAAGCAAAGTTTTTAAAATATGCTGTGTGAGTAATCATTCCTGAGGGTGACAGACTATCAGTTTAAGTGTAAGTAATGTTTCGGAAAATAACACGCACAAACACTGAATACGACATGCTGTTTTGCTAAATGCAGTGATTATTCCCTCTTTCTCTCTGCAGATGACAACCTGCGCCCGCAGACTCCCGACACTGTGTTTGTGAGTGCTGCACATAGAAGAACAGGTACAGATCTGATGAGTCTGTAATGCTGCTCCATTGTGATTCCCGAGAGCTCTGTCCACCAACAGAGGATAGCTCTATCTCTGAAGAGGTCCTTTTGAACCCTGAAGTGAAGGTGTACAAATTTGAGTTTTGCTGCTTTCGCTCTCTCCAGATTATCGGAGCAACTCTGCAGAATTCAGTCGCAACACCTCCAGTAGCGACTCTCCTGTCCACTCTCGAGGTATGCACTCACATTTAATGTCAACCACTCCTCTTCAGTAGATTCCAGTAGACAGGGTATCTAAATATATTGTGGTCTTTATAATGACAAGCTTTTTATGAAAGCTGTGGCCGAGGTATCCCTTTCATATTATCCTCTTTCTTTTTTCGTTCTTCTCCACATGTAATAACTTCTGTTATTTACAATCTCTCTCTCTCTGTGCCTTATTCTTCCCACTTGCAGGCTCACTGGATCGTGTGCCTGGCTGCCCAAATGATGACGTCATTGCCCCGGGGCACAGAATGATGGGCAGTCCCACTGTGCTTACCTGCGAGGTCTCGCTGTCATCACGGTCTCGCTCCTCCACGCTCCCCTACGACACCCCACCCCAGCACCGAGGCCTACGCTTGGGCCGCCCCTCATCCCCTGGCAGCGAAATGGTCACCCTGGAGCAGTTCCTGCAGGAGAGCAGTACGCCCTCTCCAGAAATGGTAGGGACAAGTACAGGCAACTAGAGCTGCAGTTTGGTCTAGTGGCTGTATCTGGACATCATGAACTACAGAACATTGACTGTATTAACCATGAGTTACTTTCAGGTAGCCAGATGTCAGCTTAATCCTGTTTTACAGAACACTTATACTAGTAAATATACAAAAAAGTAGTGCCACTTGCCATGTGACTGTAAGGTTTTAATTGTTCAACATGTAATTCTGAGGTTGAATCTCACTGCTAGGTTTTTGGTTCTGTGTCTTGCTCCCCCTTCAGTGCAGACACAGTTTCAGCATCGAGTCCAGTTCCATAGCCCAGCATAGGACCCAGTCCCTCTACCCTTCCAACCCTGTGCAAAATGTATCCCCCTCTCAGAACGTCTGTGCTAGCGGCACAGGTTTCCGAATGTAGTCTGGGAAAGCGAGCAGCCAATCAGAAACAATGGCCCTTTTCCTTCTTTATTCCATGGGAGTCCCATCATGTCACGTTCACCTTGGCGATGATGCACTGGAACCCATTCGCTGTTAAAGCTCACCTATATTTGTTTTATCTCACCTACAGTGAGGGAAAAAAGTATTTGATCCCCTGCTGATTTTGTACCTTTGCCCACTGACAAAGAAATGATCAGTGTATAATTTTAATGGTAGGTTTATTTGAACAGAGAGACAGAATAACAACAAAAAAATCCAGAAATACATCAAAAATGTTATAAATTGATTTGCATTTTAATGAGTGAAATAAGTATTTCATCCCCTCACACTCAGGAAGATTTCTGGCTCCCAGGTGTCTTTTATACAGGTAACGAGCTGAGATTAGGAAGTGCTCCTAATCTCAGCTTGTTACCTGTATAAAAGACACCTGTCCACAGAAGCAATCAATCAATCAATCAATCAGATTCCAAACTCTCCACCATGGCCAACACCAAAGAGCTGTCCAAGCATGTCAGGGACAAAATTGTAGACCTACACAAGGCTGGAATGGGCTACAAGACCATCGCCAAGCAGCTTGGTGAGAAGGTGACAACATTTGGTGCGATTATTCGCAAATGGAAGAAACACAAAACTCCAATGGGAGTCAATCTCCCTCGGTCTGGGGCTCCATGCAAGATCTCATCTCGTGGAGTTGCAATGATCATGAGAACGGTGAGGAATCAGCCCAGAACTACACGGGAGGATCTTGTCAATGATCTCAAGGTAGCTGGGACCATAGTCGCCAAGAAAACAATTAGTAACACACTACACCGTGAAGTTCTGAAATCCTGCAGCGCCCGCAAGTTCCCCCTGCTCAAGAAAGCACATGTACAGGCCTGTCTGAAGTTTGCCAATGAACATCTGAATGATTCAGAGGAGAACTGGGTGAAAGTGTTGTGGTCAGATGAGACCAAAATCGAGCTCGTTGGCATCAACTCAACTTGCCGTGTTTGGGGGAGGAGGAATGCTGCCTATGACCCCAAGAACACCATCCCCACCATCAAACATGGTGGTGGAAACATTATGCTTTGGGGGTGTTTTTCTGCTAAGGGGACAGGACAACTTCACTGCTTCAAAGGGACGATGGACGGGGCCATGTACCGTCAAATCATGGGTGAGAACCTCCTTCCCTCAGCCAGGGTCATGGATGGGTATTCCAGCATGACAATGACCCAAAACACACACACGGCCAAGAAAACAAAGGAATGGCTCAAAAAGAAGCACATTAAGGTCCTGGAGTTGCCTAGCCAGTCTCCAGACCTTAATCCCAAAGAAAATTTGTGTAGGGAGCTGAAGGTTCGAGTTACCAAACGTCAGCCTCGAAACCTAAATGACTTGGAGAAGATCTGCAAAGAGGAGTGGGACAAAATCCCTCCTGAGATGTGGCCAACTACAAGAAACGTCTGACCTCTGTGATTGCCAACAAGGGTTTTGCCACCAAGTACTAAGTCATGTTTTG
>JAOVYW010069271.1:0-21019 GCA_025775045.1 Hiodon tergisus
CCGGTGTGACTGAAGCAGAGCATTGTGTGGTTATAGGTTTCTCCTGACATCTATTTCTTTAAAAAGCTAATTTTAGATTTTGATTGGCCATTTTATAATTGAAAGCTTTAAAGCAATACTGGTACGTCCATCTTTTAAACAATTTTCATAGTGTTTAAAATGTCTTCGTTATGTTAGGCCACACAAAATTAGTTGTTATGCTTACATGCGTTTGTAACAATAATTATTGGTCGTAACAGTGGTCTCCGTTAGAATACTCATTTGTAGCGATATTGCTGCTAACATCAAAGAAATCCACACAAATCAAACTCACAGATAAAGAAAAAAATACTGTAGATAAGTGAACACAGAAACCATTGAGATGTCACACCTCAGGTGATTGTAATCAAGAGAGCTGAGGCAGGCATAGAGTTATAACATCAGGTACAAGGATAGATAAACAGCAAATCAATGATTTATCTCTTACCCACAGTACTTTGCTCCATTACAAAGAACTCCAGCGAGCCCGAGAACTCAGGAGTGTTGTCGTTCTCATCCTCCACATTTATTGTGATTTTTATCGGATCGTCAGTCTCCTGATGAGTGTTTAGGCTAAAAACCCTTGCCGTACACTGAGGAAATGCAAACAAATTCAATGACCTTTGGTACATCTGTTATGCCACTGAAGTGTAAAACCATGTTAAGAGTAAAGACGGAGTTTAATGCTTACATTGAACTGCCAGAATTCCTCCCGGTCAACAGGCATGTGCACTCGAACCATTCCTGTTTGAGGATTGACAGAGAACACCTTGAAAGGGTACTCAGTCACCCCTGGCCCTTCAATCTTGTAGTAAACAGTGTGGTTCACAGAAGAGTCAGACCCAATCTGTAAATGGTTAGCAGAAAAGTTTGAATGTTCATATGTGCGGCAATTTTTCAAGCTGAGCATGAGCTTCAGTTAGCTAAGCTTCAACTGACACTGAACCTCTGTAATCGAATAACTCGAAAGATTAGAAAATATGAGTGTTGGCATCTCACTAAATGCTTAAGATTTTGCATGCCTTGTCCTAAAATTTGTAGAAACATAAATATAAATGATAAATCAGATAACCTCATTATAATTAGTTGCCTTCAGCACTTGTTTTACATAAACGTTTAAAGAATCCCAGAAGATCATTTGACGCCTACACGTAAGTTACCAATTCAACATCCTTTGGAAATGGTGGCGATTCATTTTCTTTTATGTTGAAGGGCGGGGGACTCCAACGTCTTTTAGTACGCCGCAGAACTACATTGCCAGCTGCCTTTTGAGGAAATTGAAAAACAGTTTAATAACACTTAAAATAAAAAATTTGTTTTTTTTTCTATTCTGAGATAAGGTCAAGCTGTGAACACCCTACCTTGTAAACTTTGTTAGTCAGGGTGACATCTGCTTTCCTTTCTAAGCCAGTTTGGTCATGGATCTGTATGGAGAACGTCCTTCCAGCAGGAGAAACTGTGATGGAGCGGGATGTTGCAATAGCCCCATCTGTCTGGACGGTGAAGTCTGGATCACTGGTGGTCACCCGCAACCCATCTGCACCACACTGAATCAAATTAACTGAAAGCAAAACAAAAAAAAACATAATTAGAACAATATTAATGGTTTTCTGCTACATTTTCAGACGGCAAAGAATCATGGTTTTGGAATTAACCTTTACTCTGGTTATTCACAAGTAATTTAAAAAAATGTAATGGCACATTGGATTGCCTCAGCTATGCGTTTCCCTCCCCTCCTAAATAAAATTCACTTTCAAAATAACAGCTAAAAATCCTGTGGAGAAAAAGGATTTTCCCTGAATGTCAGGTATGTGGAGAAGAGGTCCAAGAAGTGGTCCGGGAACTGGCCCTGCAACCGCATTTTTTGAGAAGATTTGAATTACTAGTGCTGCTATATTATACTAGGCTATATCATTCACAGAAATGATGTTGAGTAAATATCTTATGCATTTTTATGGCTGATAATGCATACACCTAGGGTGACGGTAATCCAAATAAATTAATGAATGCACAAAGGTGTTACCTTTTGAAATGAAATATCCCGCCGTTAATACCTCAGGTACTTCTGCGTGTATGGAATGTGGAATGCAGGCCTCAGCGGATAAAGATAATAGCTTATGAAGAAAGAGATGGATGTTAAATCCATTTTTTGGGCCATTATATCTCTTATCAATGACTAACATTAACCATTATTTGTTTAACCTAGTTACATTATTGTAATTCCCTGCATCCAAAACTTGGGCAAGATATCTACACCCGTGTAAAAAAAAAAAAAAAAAACTGAACTGCTTGGTTGTTGTTTTTTCTGTTAGTCATAAAAATTAAACATGCAGGTTTCCTATAGTAAATATACAATCACAAGCCTCTAGTAGTTCTCATAATGTAAAGCCAGTGAGTATGTATATGTATAATTATACAATAGATATACAACCATAAATATATAGTTGTTGGCATGAGAGAAGACCCTCAAAACGAAATAAGCTCGGTACCTAAACCGATTAGTAGGGGCACTCACACAGAATGTGACAATTTTGATAAAGAATAGCCTGTTCTTCTTGAGTGTAGCTGTAATTTTTTACAGGTGAGCAATTTCTCTAAAACATCAGTCTTTAAAATGTTATCAAATACTTGGCTAAAATAACTATTTTATATTTTACTCATATTAATTATTATAACTACAACGGGCCGAGTTTTCAATTGAAAAAATGAAACGATTATATTTTAACATTTTGCTGACTTTAAAATTGAAGGGTGGCTTAAAAGTAAGAAATGTACTTACCAAAAACAATCCAGGGAGGAACAGGAAGCCATTGGCCATTTCGATCCCCTAATTTAACTATAAAAAAGCAGTTGGTAAAATATTAATATAGCCTACCGAAAAGACCCAACGGACTACAGTTAGCAAGTGGAAGTTGGAGTGATCCACCTGGGTAGGATATAAATGAGGTGATTAACGATTGCTCACTAAGGTGGAGTACACGAGTGTTTTCTACCTGCAGGCGACCTCGTACTTTTCGACTCCACCCACATAGCCATCCTACAGGATCGTGTGGCAAAATCCAATAGTCGAATTATAAATTTTGTCATTATTACTATTTTGTTCCACATTGTCTGGTGAAATAAAACCGTGTTTTTGAATGAAAACGATTTTAAATATTTAATAATAATCATATTAAATAAATAAATGGCACCAAATCCGCTGTAAGGTTTTCATATTTAAGAGGTCTTCATAAACCGATACGACTGGCTGAAACCCCCTGCTAATTGTGAAATGAATTCTTAGACCTGAGGCCTAATCGAACCCAAATGTAGCTCGAGGTAGAAGCACCTAAAATAAGCATTATGTAATAAATGTTTCTTTTGTTAATGGGAGTAAAGGTGCTTTGTTCAAAAAGTTTCTCAGGTGATTTTTTCTGGCCAACTGACAGTTAAAAATGCAAACGCTTTTTACTGCACGTTTTTATATACATAATAGTTCTATGAATTTCCTCAGTATTTTGGGGGATCCATCTATGTTTGTTATTAAATATTTTAATATAGAAGTGAATATATGGAATTGACATGTTTACATGGGCATTGATAAAAGCAATTTGCCAAATCTTACTCTTACATAGAGTAACCCTTGTAGATTGATTGCAGACTATGTTTTTCAGAGCCACTCCCTGCATATCTCAACAAAAGAGCTCACTGCAAAAAGAAAAAATAGAAAGAAAACCTGACTAGCCAATCTAAGCAGCTCCAAGGATGACGTCATACTCTGTAGTTGACTTATGTCTTATCTGTATGGGCAAAATCCTCCACTGGAGACTGCTAGGTTTATTTTAAAGAGAGATTACCTTACCTGACCCTCTAAGGCTGGGATTTTCAAATTCCAGTCCCCACTGGCTACAGAGTCAGTTGGTTTTCATGCCTCTCAATTAGCATTTCACGCCTTGAAACAACAGGTGACTCCAATTTAACTAGTCAAGGTGAGGTAGAAAAAAACCTTTGCCGCTGACCCAGTGGAAACCCACGAGGACTGGAAGTTAACACCCTTACTCTGGGTTACCAGCACACATGTTCTCTAAAGGACCCTGCTAAACTGAGGGAGGCCTGATTAGGTTCCTGGGGTGGAAACTCAGGTAAAGCAGACTCTAGGTGAAACTTTGCACTCATTTTACATTCTTTGAGTGAAAATACCAGCTAAGGCTAGACAAGGGCATAAACTGCATGCACCCCTAGCATAAAACAGTGCCATGTACACAGGGTTATCAGGCCTATGTGTCCATCCAGCAAATAACAGAAGAGGAAAATCTGTGAGTGAGAGGTTGTAGTTGTATGGGGTTAAGTGACACATGACAAAAGCCATGGTTTAAATGTTTGAATGAAAGTGGGCTTGAGGCAGACAAAATTACCATTGGCTGTTGTATACATGGCATTAACAGTATTACGATTTTAAATACCACTACAGATGCTTTTCCATATAATATTGCTATGAGAGCTTCTTGATTTTTAACCAAAAATAAACTGCTTGACTGCTAGGAAGGGGGGAAACGCCCTGTCTGAGCGTATTCTCTTTCTCTGTCCTGACCCCTAAGCGGTATTCACAGCTTCTGTCACACCCAGGTTTAGTGAGATCTTGCCTCCAGAGTGTGATCCTCCACTGGCTGCACTTAAAATTATCAGGACAGCCAGAATCTTACTTACCGTTCTGGGAATAAGTTGTATGACTCGTATGACGTTCCTTAGACTTTTAACGAAATAATTAGACTAACCCTACAGCAGATGATGCTATGTATTATAAATTGGCTGAAGCATCTCACCCATGCATCCTTATTTGATTCATTTGATGAATGTATTACTGTATCTGGGAAAGCATTTTTTATCGGGGACTAAGGAGGAACCAGGGAGGTTTCTGAGGTTAGAAATTAGTCATACACAATAATTATTAGTCTCACACAATGATCTTAGAGATTGTTTATGATGTTGTCACTCATGCACATATTACTGCCACCATTTTAATATAGAAGATACATTTTAAAGTTTAAATAAAAGTAGTAAAATTCAAAAGGTATAAACTGTGCCTAATTTCTTTGTTAAGAGTCAATCAAAGACTCAAATATTCAAACAGAATGTTTTTCAAGTGCTTTTACCATTCAAGCCACTCAATTTTTAGCACACCAAAACAGAAACATCTCAAATTGATTTACTTTCCATATTTCCTGTCCTTATTTACCTGATCTGCATGAGAGGTTCTGTGGCTATTGGAATAGAGAGGCATGTCCATCTCAATGGTACTACTAGCGGCAGGCACCCAGGAAGCCCATAGGAGATGCTGTTTAGCAAAGAGCTGGGAGAAGCCCTATTGATTTGACCTGGGCGGCACTCTGTGCACCTCTACTGGGCCCCCACCTCCGGATACCACAATGTTTTTGATTTTCCCTCACTCCTCTCCAGCACATACTATGGACATTAGATTCTAGCATTATTTCAGCTCCTAGTGCCGGCCAGCAGAGGATGGGCTCCCACTTTAAGCCGGGTTCCTCAAATGGGTTCTTCCTGCCAGCCTAGGGAGATTTTCCTTGCCACTGTTTCCGTTGGCATGCTTTCGGCGGGTCAGGCCTGGGAAATATTGTATTGCTGTATTGTATTTATTGTAAAGCATCTTTGGAAACATGTGAACAGCACATTTAAAAAAAATGATAGATTGATATACATTTAATTAATGATTAAAATAGCATACCTAGATGTAGATTAAAAATTAATTTAGAAACTTCAGAATGCTTGATATTCAGGTGTATAATATTGTTTTAAGTATACACTTAAACGCTACAAAATAACAAAGTTTTAGTATGCTTTTAGCAAGCAACAGTACATTGCAAATGTACATGGTTTGCAGACAAATAATCATGGGCATTTATCTCGAGGTGAAACTGACAACTAAGCTTTGGTAAACTGCCCTTTTTCAGGGCACTTGAAGGGATTCCAAAATTATAAACATTTAGTACTTCCTAAAATGCAGGAATGTTGAATACTAAATTACTAAATTGACACACCCGAAGCTCATGGTGCATTTTTAGACAGAGTCACCTCAGGGACATTTGCATGGCTATATTTTAGTAGGATACAGATGACTATAATGCAGTTGGCAAGGCAAAACTTGTGCTGTGGCACAAGGTCCTGTCACTCCCTATGACTCCCTGCTTTTAGATTTAAAAAATGACAGAGCCATATTTTTTATTAATTGGGTGGAGTGCCTATTTCGACATGATAGGCATAATAATAGGCTAAAATGATTTTTACAGGGTGTGAGAATACTTGGGATGGACAGATGAAATCACATAATGTAGTCTTTTCCTCACAGGTTAAATGTGACAAACAAGAGTTTCACAGCAAGAAAAACTTAGTCTGTAAAAGTGGCATTTGGCACTTATAATAATGGTAAATACTTATAATAAAATAAGGCCTTACACCTGGTTTTATTAACAACACTCAGCTCCAGAATCAAGTGCTCTACCCACTAATCCACATTGCTACCCACAAGCCTAGCACTTTCTCAGTAAAGTTAAATGGCTTTGAGTTGAATCACTTTCAGATGCATTGTATTTCTTTATGTGTGCTTATAGTGTGAGTGGAAATGCTCATAAACCAAAAGTTTCTCTCTTTTATCTTTGTATACATTGCAAATGCAATGTTGTTTATCTTTTACTTTCATCCAACTTCCTGAGGACGTTCCTCAATTGGTCTCAGATCTTTGATTTGTGTTCCACTTATGCTGTTGTCATGGCGATATTATCTTCTTTAACATACCAGGACACAGCAAAGGAAAGGAATCTGAGTGAAACCTACTTTCACACAGTTAGGGCGTGTGATTTAAAAATGTCCTCAAGGCAAAAAACTGAGGCCCCACCTTGTTCTCACTTTGAATTTTTGTAGGGTTGTTCAAGACAGGCTTTTAAACTTCTTCATTTTATGTTATACTTTTTTATGTGCAGAAATAAAGGATAGGTTTTTATCTCAGGAAATGATCAAGATAATGAGCTCCTTGCATTTATACTGGAATACAAAATAAATGTGTTTAATATATAGTTTGCACATTGCAAAACTATGCATTCTGTGACCACTTGATACTATATGTATTCGTTTTTCTTTATTGAACATATGTAGGCAGTTCTCAATATATTGGGTTCCGCTATACCTGTGAGTGAGATGGCCCAGTCAATATGTGTTTTAACTGAGGATTGCCTAGAGATTTGTTGTGCTCATTCAAAAGTATCAGATTACTCACTGGAAGTCTGAACATGTCGAGCTGTGAGAAACACACTGGAGTATTGTGTTTGTTTCTGTGAGGTAGTTCTCAGGTGGGGAAGTTTCTAGAGAAACCGGTTTATTTTTGGTCTGTTGGGCGACATCTGTCAACACAGATGAAAAACAGTCGAGATCCAGGCACAGGCAGGGAGTTTAGATCTGGTGATTCATCACTCTGCCACACCTGGGTCCTGCGTGCAAGAGAGAGGCTTCTAATGTTAGTCAAGACAAAAGATTAGCCACACCTGCATTCTAGCAACCACACCCGAGACAACGGCAAAACTAAAGCTCTCTGAATGAACAACAAACAAGAGTGAGAGGGGAAAATTTAAAGCAAAACAGCTCATCGCAGAAGTTAACATCCTTCGAGATATTTTTTGCGCAGATGCATCTTACATGTGTAATCTGAATTTCCCCTTATGAATAAACTAAACTAAACTAAACAAACATCAATACTGCAGGCAGGCATGGATTGTTATATTTTTTTCTGACAGTGACGGATTTAAAATTACATAAGGTTACAATCTTAAAAATAAATTTACAAAAGAGCTTGTGTAAAAAAGGCTAAAAACATTGGCACTTTTTTTGGGTCAAAATAACAAACAACAACTTTTTACAGGATTTCATGACCATGGGTCAAAGTGACAAAAAACAAGTTTAACCTTGCATTGTTGACTAGCAATTACTTGACTAAAATATGTCAAACTTTGACTGATGGGAGAGTCCACTTGTACAGAAACAATATATATTGAAAGTGTTGCTGTCCATTTGTGGATTTTTCAAGCATAGTGATGCCTTATGTAAGCTGGTGCTTAATATAAAATACATTTGATAAACAGCAAATAATGACAGATTTACTAGTACAGATCGATAAATTACCAAGCTTTGAGTAGTGTATTATCAGAGTCAACCATTTTCAAACTTTTATATGAGGTTGAGAATTAAGAAAAAAGTATATTTCTCTATTTAGACGAAGGGCTTCACCAATGCCTAATTTGTTGATATTTTGCTGATAAAAGCTCACAATCTCTCTTACAAACTCGGAGTATTCTGTATTTATATTATAGGTTAGCACATAACTGAACTTTTCAGGCAATTAACTATTTCCAAACTATAACAAAAATGTAATTCTTGTTGTGATTCAAGTATTTTCTTAGGTGTGCGCCTCTATCAGTCTTTGGTACATTTTGGGAAAAAAAATAAAATAAATTTTTTTAACAATACACATATAATTTCGTCTAACTGCGTCAACGGGAAGATAAAGCTATTCCATGATTTTCTCTACTTTCTCTTCCTGATACATAGATCCTCCTACAAACCAGGTATGGGTGTGGGAGCATTGAAACACCTATAGAATAGGTGCTTCCCATTACATTTGAGACTTCACACAGACGTCGTCAAGAACTTTCACGAGGTTGCTGGTATTTTTAAATATATATATATATATATAAAAGATATATCTAGAGATTTCATTGTTCCCAGGATTTGTGGGAGACATGGCAAAATGTATCCTAGCGGGCGTAGGCTTGCTGTTGCTTTTCATGTTAGCGGTGAGTAAATATATCGTCCCTATATACATGTGTACCTTGCTTAAAAAATATATTTTTAAAATTACTTTTACTGAGGGTATTATTAAACTTTTTTAGCATGCCTTTATTTTAATACCATACTGGAGTTAATTTATGTTATACTCGAATACGTCTAGTGCCTCCATTTGAAATAATACTGGTTAATACGGAGGTTGTCGGGCAAATGAAGCACAATGACGTCAAAACAAATTGATCAGGATCTAAAGAAGGTTTGGCCATAAGTAATATCCCCCCAAGAGATCATCTTAGAAAATCGTCACTCTTTAGTTTTTTCATTTTATTTTTATATTTTTTTGATGATTGTAATTTTCCAATAGTTAGAATAGGGTGAGCAGTGTGTTTAGGTAGTCCTACTGTTGTGGGTATGTTTGGTATGACATATTATTCATTGCTTTAGCTAGTAACGAAAAGATTGTATTGTTTGTATGTATTGTTTGCAAAATAAATATTAATAATTGATTCAGAGGCATGAAGGTATCCTCAGAACCGTTTTGGTATTTGGTTGGGTTGGGACATGCGCCCACAAGTAATCAGGATTCCAAACAAGGTGCCTAGTTAAAAATAGTAAAATCAGTTGTAGTAGTAAACGTATCTAAGTTCCATATGTCTACATACTCTATGGCCTTCATGTATGCATTTAAAGAAAAATACTCCTTAACTCATTAATATTCATGGTTCTGAGCCACTTTGGTAATCCTGGATTTAAATGAATGTTTTTAAGTACACATGAGTTGTGCCATGTCATGAGAAATTTGTCCTCCAGTGTTCACTGGTCACAGAGTCTGTTGGTTTCCACCTTGCTTCTCGGTAAGCATATAATTTACACTTACAAATACTAGGTAAGATTGTTTATAATCAAAATAATGACTCCAATTAAACGTATTCAATTAATACTCCAATTAATACTCCTATTAAAAAAAAAAAGTGGCAAGGTAGGGGGAAAAAACAGCGCACCAGCTCACCAGGTCTAGCATTTGAAACACCCTATATATAATCTTTTATGACTACCAAAGGCATCTGCTTTAGTCAGACAAATTGAAGGAGAAATACTGAGAAATACATTGACTTTTGTGAATAAGGGGCACAGTCAATCTTTAATGCCAGCTGGCTTTGTTCTTTGGCATTGCTTGTGTGTAGACAAGAGCATGGTCTGCCATAAAAAGCTATATTTTTGAACAGGATATGATATGTAATTTTTTGTGGTTATATGTCTTTTATTTAAGGTTTTTAAAGTTGAAGCAAAAGCAGGAAGATCTACAAAGCTCAGGAGGGGGAAACGAGAATGGGTTATACCTCCACAGAAGCTCAAAGAGAACCATGATTACACCAAAAAGGAATTTATTGCCAAAGTAAGATTAATTTCATTATTGTGAAATCCACATTTTGGAATGATACCAACTTCATAATTGTTATTGTTATAATGCTCAATAAATACTTTAAGAAAACATTAGTTAATTTTAGCTTTAAAGACTTAAATGTGTAAGTTTTCTAGAATAAAAACTTCCTACAATTTATTATTAAAACCTAAGTTCTGTCCACTTTTTAAAAAAAGTTTTCTAGATTATATAAAGAAATACAATCAGATCTGATCAGTTTGAAATATTTTTCACATTATGCATAAAAATAATAAAATTGTTCTTTTTTGGAGTTTCGAATATTTGAGGTGGTCAAGATAAGTGCACTACCAGTGTGCATTGCCCTTAATATTGTGTTGCTGTAATAATTTTAAAAAGCTTCTTTAAAAGAGTTCTCCAAAAGGTTTTTTTAAATCTGAAAGTTAATATTTATGTAAAAAGTTTGGGTAATCACTTAGCTTGATATTTATAACAGTGCAAACAGTGTGCGGCAGATCAGTGAGATAGAAAATCGAAAATAAAAGACCAAATTTCAGTTTTCTGTGAAACAATTGATGGAGAATATTATTATTAAATAAACTACGATATTATTTATCTTAGGATTAAAATGAAAAATAAATATATATATATATATATATAGAATCAATTTGGGGTAGCTATATACAGACCGCATTGTTCAAGCCTTTCAATTTATTTATTTTTACAATTAAAAAAGTAAAACAGTATGTTTCCTTTTGTCCATAAACAGTTTCTTTATTACAGTCATTACTGAATCTTATGTAATCTCCTACTTAACTTGTTTTGATACTAAATAATTACCAAATGATAAAACATCTGTTTAAAGAAGATTACTTTAGGAGACCAATGCACATATTACCATGTTTATGAGCAAACTGATATCAAAATCACTTTGATTTGATTTTTTTCAGATTCGATCAGACCAGCAGGTTAACAACATACCAGTGAGGTACTCTTTAAGAGGAAAGGGTGCCACCGAAGATCCTGTTAATTTATTCATCGTTGACCCAAATACCGGCAACGTTAGAATCACAAGTATTCTGGACAGAGAAAAAATCTCATTATATACTGTGAGCATCTTTCTAAAACTCTAAAAGTAGTAATTTATAAATAAAATAATACAAATACATTTATAAAGCTTAACATTGTTCTTCCACCAGCTCACTGGAATTGCACAATACTTGAATGGCACAAACGCAGAGAAAAACATTGATCTGGCCATTCAGGTTGAGGATGAAAATGATTGCGTTCCAACCTTTGGCCCGATGGACCCCGGATTTGTCAAAGAATTAAGTCCAAAAGGCAAGTGTTCTTTTTGTGTGACTTTCTCTTTTTTGGCTTGAAAGTATGTACACACAATCAGAAATTAGTTAATTGAGTTATTTTACTGTGGTTCAGAGAAGATTCTAACTTAAAGCAGCAGTGAAAGTGGAAGCTTCCCCTCTTGAATTATAGGAACTTTTGTTATGAACATAACGGCCAGAGACGATGACGAACCTGGCTCTATAAATTCAGCGATTGCATACAGTATTGCGGAGCAGGTTCCAGGCGGAGAAATGATGTTCTACATCAGTCCAAATGGATTATTGTATGTCAATCAGCCCACTCTTGATAGAGAAGTAAGTATAATATATATATATAGTAAATTGATATAAATCACTAAACCTTCCAGAGGATATTGTTACTGTCATTATAATTTCCCTGCATAAAGAACCATTAGTAGCATATCAAAAAGCACTCGATGATAGATTAGATAAATCAATACCAACAGCAGAAGTGATGGATATGATCGATGTAGTTTTATAAAATTTATTTTACATTTGGTGATTGCAATTACAAACAAAAATATGGTACGGCAGTAGGATATTCATTTGCCAGTATCTGCATGGAAAATGGAAAGAACAAGAACACTGAAATCGGGGGGGGGGGGGGTTGGGGTTTGGGTTAGGGTTATGGAAAATGGCAAATTAAATACACAGTAATGTTAAGGTGGGCAGTTGATAGAATTTTTTGATACGTTACTAACATTTTAGGAAGGTTCAATTGAGATTGACCTCCTCTATAAACAAACTGAGATGTGCCAGTATTTACACATATCCTCTATATATCCAATACACACTCCTAATACGAAGAATACTCTCTAAGAAAAGTGACTACATAAAACAAAGAAATGCATTACTACAAAAACAAATAATAAAAAAACATAATATAAAGAAAGAATAATAAGCTAGAGCTAAGAAAAGTGGATAAACTTGATTATAAAAATATGGATGAAAAGTCCCATAAATAAATGACTTATTCTAAACTTTTACCCAATATTTCTAAAATAGTTTGGAAACACTTGCAAATCTACAAAGTTCAGATATTAAAAAAGGTCTTTCTTGATGCCCTAGCAGTAGCATTCAAAAGAGAAGCTAATTAAATTGATATTTTAGTTCACACTAAACAAAAAAATACTAAAACATACAAAGTGTAGAAATACATGAAGGTAAAATATGGTTAAGCATAACAGCAATACATACACTATACATTAAAACTAATTCTGTAAAAGTTATGATGAAATAATGTGATGAAATAAGATATGTTGGAGAAACTGGAACAACGTTATGATAAACATAAATAAATATTTAAGAATAAGTAAATATATATATATTTTAATTGTGACAGAATTTTTACAAAAATCGTTAAATCTATTAAAATTTGAATTACTTTATTTCAATCATATAAAATAATAGGAAATTCTTCTTCACAATATATTCAACTCATACCAACTATATATAAAAATATCAGGGATATTCATTAAAGGTTATGATGAAAATACAGCTTGTAAACCATCTGAGAGCTGAATTTCAGATTTAAACTCTTTAATTATAACTGTTTGCAGACACAAAGTTCCTATACTTTGACTATAAGAGGTGCAGACCTCAATGGTGCTTCTGGCTGCAATACTGGAACAGGGACGGTGATAGTTAAGCTCCTCGATGTCAATGACAATGTCCCTACGCTGGAGAAGGAAATGGTAAATGGCTATAATTTTCCTCATTGTCTATGTGTTAATAAAATAAGCGTCTGGTTTTGTTTGTTTAGCTTGTTTTATTACATCTCTGAAACTTCCATCTTTCACATAGTACGAAGGCAGTATAGATGAAAACACGGCCAATGTGGAAGTGATGAGATTCAAGGTGTTTGACAATGATTTGGAGAACACTGAGAATTGGCAGGCCAATTTCAGTATAGTGAAAGGCAATGATGATGGCTACTTCAGTATTGTGACAGATCCCAAGACCAACGAGGGAGTTTTAATGTTGACAAAGGTAAGATAGGCTTCACAAATATATTTTTTGTGCATATGAAAAAATTGTTCATACGTGATGAGTTGTCTTTTAATTTTAATTTGTAAATGACACTGGATTTTTTTTTTTTTATCAAGGCCGTGGATTATGAAGAACTCCAAACAGTAGATCTAGGAGTAGCTGTTTGCAACAATGCCCCATATTATATTGTGCAAGGTGGAACTGGAGCTGGAGCTGGAGCTGGAGGTGGAGGTGGAGGTGGAGGTGGAGGTGGAGCTGGAGCTGGAGGTGGAGGTGGAGCTGGAGGTGGAGGTGGAGGTGGAGGTGGAGCTGGAGGTGGACAAGGGGGTGGAAAAACCTACCCAGTTAAGATAAACGTGAAGAACTTGCCTGATGGTCCCAGTTTCAAGCCCAAGGTAAAACCGATCTCAATCTCTGAGGACAGCAAGAAGGTCAACCTGAAGAGTGTCATTGCACGGTACCCAGCCTTAGATGGAGATACAATGAAGGATGCTGTAAACGTGAGGTTGGTACAAACAAGATTCCTTAAATTCAGTGGTGGAAGATAGCTGTGATCCCAGTAAAGTCATTATGATTACCAATATGCAAGAGGATGCCTCAAATTAAATTAATGAAACAGTTGGGGTGTTCACAATCGAACTGCACAGATGTAATTTATTCAAATTCAAACAGGTACGCAAAAGGATTTGATCCAGATAACTGGCTGACTATTGATGAAAAAACATCTGAAATCAAATTGAACAAAGTTCCAGATCGGGAGTCCAAGTACTTGGTAAATGGAACATACTACGCAAAAATACTCTGCATAACACAAGGTAAGTTCCAAACTGAAACAGGAATACTAAAACAGTAAAGGGACAAATGCTTCCGGTTACCACATTTCCCAGGGTTAATTAACAATACACTCATTAATTAACAATAATTAACAGTATGGTGTTTAGGCTGAGTAGTTGGAGTAGTTATGGATTTTGATGATCATATATTATGGTGAATTGACAACAACAAGCATTATCTGAGGTAGATTACCAAAATTTAATTTGAGGAGGAAATTATATTAGAAGGTACTTTTGAGTTTCATCTCTCCCCTAATTTTCTTTTTTTGCATAATACGACTTGGAATACTCTTACTCTTAAAACATGTATATTTAAGCACTGCACTACCCGGTGCCCCCACAATATTCAAGACTCCTCATTTCATCAAGAGAATATTCCGATAAATCAATAAAAGATATACAAGTGAAAATAATTTAAAAGACATACATTTACAAAAGTATTTGCAATTCAAATGTAATGCGCTTTATTTTCTAGATATGCCATCCAAAACTGCTACAGGGACCATTGCTATACAGGTGGAGGACTCCAATGACCACTGTCCAGAAATCACCAGCACCTTTCAGTCTCTCTGTACAGACGATAAAGTAGTCTTTGTCACAGCCCGAGATGAAGATTCATATCCAAACGGGGCCCCCTTCGAGTTCACCATTGTGCCCGAGGGCACCAAGGGACAATGGACCATCGAGCGCTTCAACGGTGAGCAGCAGTCGTCGGTCTCACAGGTGTAAAATTGGAATACTGTTTTACATTTGTTCACATGCATTGCTCAGATGGAAAGGACAGTGCCATGCTGTGTCGCAACACTATCTGCAAACATGAACATTTCGCAATGTATCCTGCAGCTGTATTTTTCCACTGGAAGGATTAATGTGATTCGAGATTCAAACTGAGATTGGTTTCACTTCTTTAGGTTTAGTTAAGACAATTTTTTTAACCTAAAAATTTTAATATATTGTTATATTATAATCTTTAAATTATTTATAAAATATATATGTTTCTCTGTTGTATTGTAATTATATTTTATAAATGGTTCCCTGTTTAAATAAGCGTTTTTTGGTTCCTCTCTGTTCCTGAAGACACTACAGCCATCTTGAAAGCCCAGGAGAACGTGTGGCCGGGGGCGTACGAGGTAGTCGTTGATGTAAAAGACAAGCAGGGTCTGGCCTGTCCTGACAGACAGGTGATGAAGGTGGAGGCATGCACATGCAGAGAGAGCAAATTCTGTGGCGCCCGAGAGGCACAGAAGAGGAGCACTGTGTTTGGGGGCCCAGGGATTGGCCTTCTCTTCCTTGGTCTCCTCCTGCTTCTACGTGAGTAATCTTCCAGACTGAACGTAACATATGACTACTCCTCAACACTTGACATCCTTGCCCCATAATTTCACTCCTCAACGCATCATTTCCTGTTGCATGGCGTTAACATTTAAATCAGTTGATCACAGCAGCTGAATGCCCTTGAGTCGTACACGTAGCGGTTTGTAGGAATCAATTGTGATAGTTACTTATAATTATGCTTATGTTAAGCCTGCATCAAAGCACTTACTTAAATGGATGATACATGTCAGTGGCAAAGATTGGTTTAAAATTATCTTAATTGGTTAGATATGGAGCTGGGATTTTATATTATATGCATCTGGTATGGTATGAGTCTGTTGTCTTATAACAGTAAGAATGAATTATGTCCAGCATTTTTTTTTAAACACAGCGACAAAATTGTGTTTAAGCAGTGAAACACAAACATTATTTTCCATGCTACTGTTTGTTCTGACACTGTACTGTTTTAGTATTTTGGATTTGTTCAAATATATTTTACATTGATGGCTGAATAATACCATCTGCTAAATTAATAAAACGTAAAAGTCAATTTACAATAATCCATACTTATGAAATACCTTTTGAAACAATTACTTGAATGCTAAAGACTGGCCTATCTTCTTCGTGTCCGCAGTCATACCTCTCCTGCTGATGTTCTGCAGCTGTGGGGGGGCTGGCATAGGGGGCATTGGCGGGACCTTTGCCGACATGCCCTTTGACACCAAAGAACATCTGATCGCATATCACACAGAAGGGCAAGGAGAAGACAAGGCGAGTGGCACTTGTTGGCACTTGTTGCGGAAGCTTTGTGGTGCAAGAGGTGGTCAATAGGATATGTCTACTCTACTGTATTTCATGGGTTACACTTTTTTATTTATTTTTAATACATCACAAACATTTTAGGACTAACAAAATTATTAACATTATCATTTTGTAAATGTGGCAACTGAAAATTTGTGAAGCCTCTTATGTTCTGAATGGTCTTGGATAGATGTTTTAAATCTAGGAAAAGGTGTGTTAATTCACCTTCATTTTAGTCTAAATATGCAGAAGTCACGCGACTCGTCCATTAGAATGGGAAGGGACTAAATAGCCATGCTTTACCTGGGAAAATCCAATATATTTATACACTCTAACTTCAGCTTCCTTGTCCATTAAGGCAAAATACATTTAGTGCAAACAGGAAATAATGAATCAAGTAACAAAGATATGAAAATAGTTACAAAGATAAACATTTTACAATAAAATTTAGAGATGATAGACTAACTGAAACATCAAACTAACCGATATAATTTCTCATGTACAAAATAACTGTCAGCACAAAGCACTGACCAACTTCTTTGCCCTGCTCTTATTGAAGATGTAAGCTAAATGTTAACTTGCAAAATAAATCTTCCCATCACTGTCTTCCTGATTCCATTTTTTTTTTACATTTCCTATCTCTACAGGAAGTACCCATTATGAATAACCTTGAAAATGGAAATGTTGGTACATCTGAGGGCCCGGTGGGAATGGGTTCTGCAGTTGGAGGTGGCTTCCTGTCCTCCACCTCGACAATGGGGGCCGGCGCCAGCATGTTCTATCAGCCCAATGGGCATATGGAAGTGGACTACATATCAAAGAAAGACTTGATGGCCAGGGACCACTTGAGTAGTTTTCATTCCCGGTACGAAGACGCCGAGGCGGAGTGCTACGAAGGGATAGCCCTCCCTGATGCTTACTTGAAAGAGTACTACTCACAGGTAAGCGGTTTGTATAAGTATGAGGTTTAGCAGAAGATAATATGACATATGTTATGGAACTATACAGCTGACTATAAATGCAATAGAAGCAAAAACAATCTCCGTAAAAGCAACTGGTCAGTAATTTATTATTTAAAAAATGTATCAGTAAATTAATGGAAAATATGAAATATATATAATATGATAAGTGAATGAAGCAGAAG
Source organism: Hiodon tergisus (assembly GCA_025775045.1). Taxonomy (NCBI): domain Eukaryota; kingdom Metazoa; phylum Chordata; class Actinopteri; order Hiodontiformes; family Hiodontidae; genus Hiodon; species Hiodon tergisus. The sequence continues at coordinate 17,674 of JAOVYW010069271.1, forward strand.
CATATTTAATAATATATAATAAATAATATTATTAATATTGTTTTTATTTTCTTTGATTATTGCAATAGAAGGCCAGCTGTGCTGCCGAAGGCCACCCTCAGAAGGACAGCCTCTTTGTGTATGATTACGAAGGGGCTGGCTCAGCAGCTGGGTCAGTCGGATGCTCTAGTCTTGTCGAGGCAGACAACGACCTTGAGTTCCTTAACGACCTGGGCCCCAAGTTTAAAATGCTGGCAGAGATTTGTGGAGGCTCCGAAGCCCAGCCCGAGGTCTTTGTCCCTCCGCCGAAGCCAAAAGTGGAGCTGCTACCCTTGACAAGTGGGGTGACGGAGACAACCGTCAATGCCGCAAGCTACTTAGCCAACAACTTTGTTGAAAAGGACGTCGCTAAGGAGGTCAATTATACGAATACTCTTACTAACATTAATCTCCAGGAGAATGTTGTGGTGCCTAACCAGTCCTATCTCATCCAGCAGCCTATGTACTATGCCACGGCTCCCATCCTGCAGGCCACTCATTATGTTGTTGAGCCACAGGTTCACAACACGGTACCAGCGATGCAAGGCATGTACGTGGTCAACAACGGCCCCGTCTCTGAGGGCGTGGTGCTAAGGGAGAGGGTGTTGGCGGGCTCCGGCGGATCCAGCAGCTCATTTGCCATACAGCAAGGGACCCTTGGCAGGGGTGAGAATGTGGTTTTGGTGGAGAGCAACATGGGCTCGGGTCACCTGTTGCGAGAGGGGTTGATGGTGGGGAACCAGGGCTTGGGGGGTATGCAGAATCTATCCGGATCACAGAGCTTCATGATGATGGAGGGACAGGGGAGGGGCACGGGGCTGGTGCTTCAGGGAGGCCTGTCTGGATCACAGAATGTTCTGCTGGTGGAGGGACAGGTAGGGGGCACAAGGGAGGGGCTTCAGGGAGGTCTGTCAGGGCTAAATCAGGGAACTATGCAGAGGTGCGATCTGTCTGGATCGCAGAACGTTCTGATCGTAGAGGGACAGGTGGGTGCGGGATACCCCTCCATCATTCAGAAAGGTTCCCTGCAGAGGGGAAACTTATCTGGGTCCCAGAATGTTGTTTTAGTGGAGAGACAGGGGGCCGGTGGAAAGGTAGCCCAGGGTGTGGTGTCAGGGCTGACACAAGGGATGGTGCAGAGTGGTGAATTGTCGACGTCACAGAAAGTCTTTAGAGACCAGAGCGATTCTCCCAGCTCCAGTGGGTCTAGAAAAGTATTAGCTCAAGGGAAGACGGTTGTCTCAGTTCGAAATGCAGCGACAGAATCAAAATAAGTCGGGGCAGCATAATGCACTCTTATTAATGGCCATGGTATTGTCAGGGATGATAACCAGAATGACAAGCTCTAAAGTGATAAGATGATCAAAAAGGTTAAAATAGAGGTAAGTCTTAAATTTTATTCAAATGTAAAGCTTTATTCAAATTACTTTGTCATAGTTATTATTTAATGTAAATGTAATGCCATCTATCCAATTCACAATTTATTTATTTAGACTTATTCCTCTGACAAAACAACTGTGGTTGTTTTTATAATGCTATTTGTGATAATTTATGGTGTATGAAAAGTTTATATGGTGTATTTTTAAAAATGCACTGTTCCTGCCATAAGTTCTCAGCAGTTTCTGGTTTTGATTGTCCCTCCAGCTGCTTCTGATTAACAAAGGGAAACGTAAATAAAATAGTAATGATATTAATAAGTGAAGTGAAGATTCAGAATAGAAGCTAACCTGGAACTAGACCATCCTGTCATCCTGGACAAGTACATACATGGCAGGCATTCCTTTATTCTTAGATAACTACTGTTATTTATTCAAAATTGTATTTTGTTTTTGCAAAACAGAATAGACTGCCAATAGCTACTAGGTCAACATGTTGCATCTTGCTTATAGTGCTTTCCATGCACACGAACAAGCTGTATTTTTACATGATAATTTCCATATAGGAGGGGATGTGCTTGCATTGTCTGTAGTGTTGCGCCACACACTAAAGTGTGGTGAATGTGTGTTTCTGGTGGAGAGACTTGTGCGTTCATGGCGTTTGGCAAGAAACCAATTGGAAGCATTGGGACTGTGCAGAGAGGGGACTGCATTAGTCATAGTGCATTAGTCTGCATAAGTTGCAGAAGCTCATTCAGTTCTGTCTTCAATGCATAACCTAATTAAAAGTTATAATAATATGACACAAAAAGAGTGCTGGATTAAGTGAAGATTTACTGCTGATTTCCCCAGTGTCCCCACTGGCCTACTATATATTATTGTTGTTTTTATTTTTTTTCTGTCATTGGCAGGTCTTCAGGCATGTTTTGAAGTCAAATGTTTGGTGTTTTCATGGATTTTTTAAAAAGATTTTATATTTAGTGGAATTTGCTGTTACAATATGGACAATTTTTACTTGCTTGTGTCTCGCCACTGAAGGGTTTAAGCTTTCCTTAACTCCATCTATTGTTATGTCTAAATATCAATATTTTATACAAAGTTACATTCAATACTAGTAATGAAAAAAGTTATTCTATTAGTAAAATGGTGTACATCAAAAATGTAGAGATTTTACCATATTCATTTTACCGCGAATAACAAAGCTTTCTTTGTACATCTTCAACAATTATGTGTACTGGGTTTTTGCACATTTTACGTAACTGTAACTAAGAACTTTATCGATTTTCTACAAATTTACTATTTTTTTCCTTCAAACTTTGTGAATATTGACCACTATTCAATACTATTTTGTAAGACAAGCAATAAAGTTCTACTGGATTCTCCTAGGGATCATGAGTCAGTTCATCCGTGGATCTCACAAACCAGTAAAATGCAATTCTTCCAGAACTTTTTGCCAAATATATCACTTAAGTTGTACTTTAAATGTGATTTTAATAAAGAATGTTTGTTTCTCTGGTGTAAGCATTAATTCCATTACTTTAATTGATGACTAATGTGTTTGTTGTGTTAAATTAACAAAACTAACCTACAGATAAGCATAGAACATTAATGAAGACACATTTGTATTATATACACAAAGGGCTGTTGGAACTGGCAGTTTGCATATTTGGAAAAAATAATAGGTTGCTCGAAAGTATTATAAAGTTTTTTGTTTTTTTAAATATTAAAATAATAGATACAATTTAGATGGGGATTTTTATTGTTTTGTTTATAAAATGATTTGATTTGATTCCAAGATGCTTTAGATATTTGTCTGCCAAAAGTGAAAAAGTAAAGGTTTAGTCAACTGAAATTAAACTTAATGTGGCTTCTTCCGACTTAAATTAAAGAATTTAAATGTCCAAAAAAGGAGTAATATCCGGAGAAGAGGGGTAGGGGCCCTGATGGCTGGA
>JAOVYW010069282.1:1845-15991 GCA_025775045.1 Hiodon tergisus
CACATTCCCAGCACAGCCTCTCCTCATCCTCACATTCCCAGCACAGCCTCTCCTCATCCTCACATTCCCAGCACAGCTTCTCCTCATCCTCACATTCCCAGCACAGCCTCTCCTCATCCTCCCTCCCTCCTCACTCACATTCCCAGCACAGCCTCTCCTCATCCTCTTGCCTTCACTCCCTCACATTCCCAGCACAGCCTCTCCTCATCCTCACATTCCCAGCACAGCCTCTCCTCATCCTCCCTCCCTCCTCACTCACATTCCCAGCACAGCCTCTCCTCATCCTCTTGCCTTCACTCCCTCACATTCCCAGCACAGCCTCTCCTCATCCTCACATTCCCAGCACAGCCTCTCCTCATCCTCCCTCCCTCCTCACTCACATTCCCAGCTGAGTCCCCCCCCTCTTTTCACATCAGTACCCGAGTGAACACGTTCAACCTCTCTAAAAACCAAACAATACATGAAAGGGTCCCTTCTCCAAAGAGACATGCAAGGACATGAGAAAAAACAGCTACAGTCACATCAAACGCCATCACTAATATATGCCATCTGAGTTAGACGGTGCTTAGAGTTTATCATTGGACCCCTTCACTGAAATACTCATTAGAAATGCACAGCAGAAAAGCATCACCAATTTCTGAATGCTGGTAATTTGCATTCATATTTATACAGAAATTGACATGTCAAATATATCATTCAATGTCAAATGGCTACCTATGCCAGTATCGAACACTGAGGCACAACAAGTCCAAATACACACAACCTGACATGTTAACACAGCCACCGCTATCGTCTGACACTCAGTGAAGTTTTTGTATGGCTGGATGTCACTTCCTTTATGACCCTATCACAGAACGGTGGCAATGAACTCCATCATATAGAAGCAGGTACTTTTTGATAATATACACAGTAGGTGTGCTTTTTAAACCTGACATGAACTGAGTGTGGTGCTCCTCATCACCACCGTACAACAACACAAACGGCTATTATCTGTTATCAACTGCGGTGTATCCACACTATACCTACACAATCGGTTCATTCTACCACACTGACCACGTATTTAGCTTCAGTTCAGACAAAAAAATTATCAATCAAGCCTTTCCCCCTTTCATGCTTGATAAATAAAGTACTTCAAAAAAACACAAATGGTGCCACGTTGTCAACAAAATGAAATGAATATTCATGGCTCTGTAATACACAGTCATTTTATTTCATTTCCTCCCCCTTCTCCAGGTGACGGATGTCTTACCAAGGACACCAGTTTATCCTCCATGCTCAAAGGCTCAGTCACATGTTAGTGCTTTCCCTTACTGATAACGGGTGCCAAGTTTTAAAGGCTCCAGGGCTAAGTGCCACCGGGTGGTAAGTTCATTAGCATCCCACGTCATCTGCTGGAATTAAGACACCTGGTGATCAGTCTCTAAGGTGAAGACCCTTCCCAACAAGTGGGGAGCTGCTTCAGACTGAAGAAGGTAATGGGTTTTTGTTCAGCCCGCTCTCAGGTCTAAACTAGACCATCATCTTGTGTAACATCAGCTTGGTAAAAAGTAAGGACTCTATAGTTCTGTTTTCAGAATAAAGAGCCTGTTTTTAGTTTCTCAAAGGCCCTGGTGGAAAAGTCCAAGAAAGGATCCAACCCCCCCCTTTAGTTGAGAGCAGAGGGAAAGACTGCATCGCTGTGGACCAACAACTCCACTGCCAGTCCCATACTGGAGATCCTCCAGGTCTTTAAGGAACATCCTTGCGCCTGAAGTGCCTGTATTATGTAGTCCAGATTATTGATGACCACGTCATCCCCAAAATAAAGTCATCAATACTGGCATTAGGTAAGGATGGTACTGGGAGATGGCAGTGGTGTGGCAGAAGTCTGTTTGACCACAGGACTACACCGCTTCCAGGTTGAGGGTTCAACTCTGCCCATGTCCTTCATCAACTCCAGTTTATGTTGGAGCACCAGAGCCGATCCGACATGCCACTTGTTGGTCAGACGTGCCACTCGCGGGTCCTCATGCCTTGCCCTTGCTTGAAGTCCCTGATTCCGGCTTTCTTGTTTAAATGTTCCACCAAAACATCTGAGAGAAGGGGGCGTCCTTGTGCCCACTTTGTGCACTGATCTGTTAGACACCTCTAGACAGGAAAATACTTACATCAGTAGTTACCCATTTCGCTATTACATTTATCAGAGTGATAGCTTTGCGGTATCTGGTTGCCTAATCAAAGATCACCAAGATATATTGGTTGCCTGATGCCCTTTTTCTAAGGGTCCTACAACCCCAATCCTCTCAAATGGATTTCAATGACATTTCAAGTGAAGGTACATGCGTGAACCCCTCCCTGAAGCCTGACATCCTGGCCATTTTCCTTTTCTCCCATACAGGATGTCATCCTCAAAACAGCTTTTTGCTTACACCTGTCCACCTCTGCTAGGCTTGTAAAGCATGTACCCCCATGCAACAGGCAGGTGGACACACCTGTATATCTGTACAGCCTAACCTTAACAGACAGGTGGACACACCTGTATATCTGTACAGCCTAACCTTAACAGACAGTTGGACACACCTGTATATCTGTACAGCCTAACCTTAACAGACAGGTGGAAACACCTGTATATCTGTACAGCCTAACCTTAACAGGCAGGTGGAAACATTAGTATATCTGCACAGGCCAACCTAAACAGCACGTGTTGGCTAATGACAAGTGAGAATAATGGGGGAATTAAAAAGAATGTTATTTTTTTTCTATGGCTCTCATGGCTTTGCAAAGCAACACATATCTATGGCTCATTGACATAACACATGAGATAGCTGCAAATTACTTCCAGCAAGCCCACAGATAGGCACAGTAGGTGGCACACGCATTCAAAGACTCTCATTCTTACAGAATGAACCGCAGCAAAGCATCTCGCACTGAATCTGCTGTGCTAATTTCATCCGTCTTTGGCATTTCAAATCGCCCATCATGCACACCAAGCTTGCGCTATGCATTGCATGCAATGTACAAAGGCTTTAACACACAGGTACAAACACACACACAAACACACACGCGCACACGCACAGACACACAGATACAGACACTGTGTGTGTTTGTGTGTGTGTGTACCAAAGACAGAAACAGACACACACACAAGCTAGATTAAGTCTCAAGACCAGGTCTTGCTTTCACCCATAAAATATTAATCTGCATTACGCACATAGATTTTATATGTAATATATAAGATACACTCTCTTCCTACCCTGAGTGTGTGTCTGTTTCTGTCTGTGTGCGTTTGTCCGTATGCGTAATATATTATATATATATATAATCTCTTTGTATATTTAAGCAAAAAAAACAACAACCAATATATTTGCCTTTTATACATATTCCATGTACGTTCCCTCTATGCGAGCTCCCAAGCGCGTGACAGTCCTCGATTTAAATTTGTGATCCAACTCGGTATGTGCTTAGCATAGAGAGAAAGGGGACGTGCGAGAAAAAAACGGTCAGCGGTTCAGCAGGAACCGGTTCCAAATCGTAATCTCTGCTGCCACCTGATGACCGACTACATTAAACGCATCAGACTGAATTTACATTAAAAAAATAATTGCTATGGATTAATCTATGGTACATTGCACTATTCCCGTTCTCTACAGTAGAGACAGATTTTAAGAAGCTTGCCAAAAGCAATCTGAAACTCTCATACAAGCAAATGTTACCTACTAAACCAGAAAAAGCATGGAAACCAAGAGAAAAAGAGGCTTAACCGTTCCAGGAATCTTTGATGATACATCCTCATCACAATTCTGTCTAAATGGTGCACGTAACCAATGTGCCACTTGTACAAACCTATATAGAGTGAAAGGGGTGTGAAAACTGTATTCCTGACCACTGGTCTCGGCCTCCACCTACTGGTTTAAAAGGAGTATTGCAACACATCCACTGTTGCTTAGCTTTGTATGTTTTAACAATTTAAAATTGGTTCAAAAGGGACACACACACACACAAAGGCCCAATCACTCTTACCTGCATTGACTATCGCATCAACCTCCAGTTTGGTGATGTCACCTCTTAACAGAGAAATCTTGCTGTTCAGAGTCTCGACAATCTGGTAGTGTGTCTCGCCTGTAGGACATCCTAAAACACAACCCCCCCACCCCTCCATTATTAACCTGCAGTGAATGTGTCAAAGCCGTGTGATAGATCACAGATACAGAATGACTGGTAGTAGAGTACGGTTGAGTTGGCAAAACACAATTGCATCAACTTACCATACAGTGCAAAGATTTGGTCTGCATACATTAAACAATTCCTTTTAAATACAAATATAAAGTATATTTTTATTATATTTCTAAAAACTTAATGTTTTTATACATACATACATACATACATACATACACATATACATACATACATACACACATACATATATATGGCAGCTGAAACTTGTTTACTTTTTCAGTGTGGAATCCCCTCCTCTTACTGACATGTATCAATTAATTTATTTATTCTGCTTTGGTCAACTGTGAGCTCACCACTGGGAGTCCAGGGGGGAATCTTCTTCAAAGGCAGGAAGTTTGAGGTCCTGTACAACGCTTCTCTTTTCTCCTGGGTCGCAGAAAGCATGAACTCTAGGGCACGGCAGATCAGAGGACAGTGAGATTCAAAGCCAATTGCCAGGCACAAACAAAACCAACTCATTCTACTCCTTTAATGTGGCTGGAACCAACCCTCTAGCAGATTACATTAATCATTAATCAACATTAAATGTAACTTTTGGTAGCAATTTTCAGTCTGTGCCTTATCCTTTACTTAGAACGCATGACACCCGCCTCTCATTGCTGCATTGTACACTGCGTGTACGTCCCCATGCACACAGCTACCGTTTCCCCGTAAAGTCCCAACCCGCCAAACTCCAGAGTACATGTCAGGACTAACTTTTGGCCTCTTTCCAGTCGGTAATAGATTCCGAGTCCAAGTTAATAGCGTCGGACCTGGAAGCCATGGCGAACAACGAGCTCGAGTGGAAAGCGGCAACAGTGGCAGACCACCCAAGTGCCCCCAGCAGGGCACAACAACCGACTCTGAACGAACGAGACCGACTGTTGCGTAAATACGCGCCCCAAGTTCCCCAAAGCGGGTGAGACGACTTTAGGGCCGCTGAGCTAGTCGAAAATTCGGCAGTAATTTTCCAATTTACTGTCTTCAAATGTTTAGTGGGCTGGAGATTCAAAAGACTTGAAAACTGCAGGCAAGTCGGTTTATTGCTCACAGCCGAATTCAACATTGATTTAGGCAAATCTGCAACACCGGAGCAGTGGCACTTTGGAACGGACGCCTCAGTTCTGGCAGTACCACTGGTGTGGGACAGAACCGTAAAAGTGTTTCGGATCTTAATGCGTATTAACATTTGAAACGCCATACAACCGACAAACCAACCGAGGCAGATATTCACTGTTTGATTTATGCAGCAAAATGGACAGACAGTTCGCTATCGGTTTCGGATTTCTAAGAAGCGTTGAAATTCCTAACATTCGTTTCAGCCCAAAAGCAAGTCTTCTAGCATGGATGACTAGAGTCTCGACACGGTGTTGGTTGGTAAACATACGCACACGGTTTACACAGCCAATCACATTTCAAGATATTGGGGTCTTGGTCAGCTATTTGAACATGTTCTAGAATAATTGCTTGTCTCTTGTTAGGTACTGGCTAGAATGTAATTTTATCAAGCTAATTTGACCACATGTATGACTTTATGTTCAAACTGAAACTACACGGATTCTGTATGTTATAGTTTCATAATTCAGCTAAATTTTAACTTGTCTCATAAATACATTCAAACTTGTGCAAGTCAGAATACAATTTTTACAACCAATGAACATCTCCGCGGGTTGTATCCCGCCCGCTAGAGCTATCTATGCAATCATAAACTACTTGTTTCAGTGACCTCTCTGAAAACGTCGTAAGTAATTGACCGACAATTACATTCGCCAATCGTGTATTCCGAATGTTCCAGAAGAGTGGAAACCGATAGGACGAGAAACTTCGATGTTGGTTCCGCCCATAAAAGGATATGTATGGTTAAGCCAGTTTACTTGAACCAATCAAATGTCTATTATCCGAAGCATTAGCCAACTCTGCAGTCTGACATTGCGTCTGAAAGACAGCTTCACTTTCCTGTCAGGCAGTGCAAATTAACATGCGTCATTGTAAGAAGGCAGGCCATTTACAATTTAAACCAATAAAACAGTGGAATGTGGTGATTGACTTTAACCATGCCCAATGAAAGATGAAAATGGGTTTGTCTTCCTTCCCACCGAACTGTGTAATTGATAGCTTCAGGAAGGGGGAGCCAGGACGGTTGTCATCTCGCAGTACGTTCTGGAACCTCATGGTAGCACGATGGAGAAAGTAAGTACCGGTAGCAATTATACATTTACGTTAATGTAGAGAATATATATATATATATATATATATATATTTATAAATAACCATTTTTTATTTAACAATGTGTAACTGGATTATGCGTTGTTTGCATCTGAAGTGAAAAAATATGTTCCCCATCTTGCTTGACCGTGAAAAATGCAATGGTAGGAGTCGGGAATAGCTATTTGCTGCTGAATTTCCATTGTCGTTACTCTTAATTTCAATGTACTTCGGTTGAATTTCCATGCCAAGTTAACATTTAACGGACAGGAAATAGAACTATCTGTGTAATCAGAAGAATCGTACTTCAGGAAAGGGGATCCTTTAAAACAATCGCTGGTCGATCGTCGGATAATATCTCGTTCTTATATGCAACGTTCTTCGTAGCGTATCACCCGTGTAACCGGAAATAAATAAATATATAAATAATTACCAATTATTTCACTTACTTAGGTTATTGGTTGACATAACGTGCTCTCTTCGTGTTTTTTAAAGAGACGCATTTGATTTCCTAAACCACTCCATTCTCATATGGATACTTTAATAACCAAGCTATCCAGCGTCATAGTCATGTTACCTAAAATATAATATAAACAATAGATACGTATACCTACTATGTGGTTTATACTGGGGAAAGTAAATTTTTTGAAAACTTTTTTTGTAAACAACTCGCACATTTTTTAAATCTAAGATTACGTTGCGTTACGGCTTGGAATGGAACTTGAGTAGAGTTATAATTAACATAATTTAATTATAAACATAAACGATTATTCCGAATTTCATGTAGGTATAAACCTAACTTTGGGAGTTAGCTATGTACCGTGTAACTGTCGAGTGTAATCTGTTTAAAGTTCAGTACATTAAAAACATTTAACACTACCAGTACTGATGTGCACTATATGGCCAAAGTATGTGGAAACCTGCTGGATGAACATCTTATCCCAAAATCATGGGCATTAATATCGAGTTGGTCCCCCCTTTGCTGCTATAACAGCCTCCACTCTTCTGGTAAGGCTTTCCACTAGATGTTGGAACATTGTTGCCTGAACCATGAAAAACAGCCCCAGACCATTTTTTCTGCACCAAACATTATAGTTGGCACTGCATTTTGGGCAGGTAGGGCTCTCCTGGCATCTGCGTAACCCAGATTTGTCTGTCGGAATGCCAGATGGTGAAGTGTGAAGAGTCCAATGATGTCAAGCTTTGCACCACTACAGCCGACACTTGGCTTTGCACATTTTGACCTTAGGCTGGTGTGCGGCTGCTCCGCCCTGGAAACCCATTTCCTGAAGCTCCTGATTAACAGTTCTTGTGCTTCCGGAGGCCAATGAGAACAGACATGTTCTTACATTCTTACATGCTACACACTTCAGTACGTGTTGGGTCACATTCTGTGGCCTACCACTATGTGGCTGAGCTATTGTTGTTCCTTGATGTTTCTACTTCACAATAATATCACTTCCAGTTGACTGGGGCAGCTCTAGCAGGGCAGACAAACTGATTAGTTGGAAAGGTGGCATCCCACGACGGTGCCATGTTGAAAGTCACTGAGCTCTTCAGTGCGAGCCAGTGTCTGTCTATGGAGATTGCATGGCTGTTTGCTAGATTCTATACACTGGTCAGGTGGCTGAAATCAATCATTTGAAGTGGTTTCCACATGCTTTTGGCCACGTGGCATATGTTTACTCTTCTCCTGTCTCCATATAACGAGACAGAACACGAGTGCACCATCTTCAGCATCTTCCTGATGTTCTTCCTCCATTCCCTTCCTATGATCCTATGCTCTTCCCTTTGATTCCGTCCTGCATCACTTAGCCCCTTGACCCCTCTGCCAGTCATTGACAGTATCTTTATCAGATCTTCACCTGACGGCGCCGTTCTCCTTTGCCCTACCCTTTACCCTTTCCCTGGCAGGTGTCAGAGTTGAAGGACAAGGGCAACAAGGCGTTGAGCGCAGGGCAGATCGAGGAGGCCGTGCGCTGCTACACGGAGGCCTTAGGCCTCGACCCCTCCAACCACGTCCTCTACAGCAACCGCTCGGCGGCGTATGCCAAGAAGGGGGACTACCAGAGTGCCCTGCAGGATGCCTGCAAAACCACGCAGATCAAGCCTGACTGGGGCAAGGTGGGTGGAGTTATCCCCGTGACTGGCAGGCTTCCAGGCTGTGGTTACGCCCCCATGTGAACACTCCTGTAAAGGCTGTATCCTTTTCCTTTGGTTTCAGGGCTATTCCCGAAAGGCTGCTGCCCTAGAGTTTCTTAAGCGATATGAGGAAGCTAAGGAGACCTATCAGGAAGGACTCAAGCATGAGCCGACCAACCAGCAACTTAAGGAGGGACTTCAGAACATGGAGGCGCGACTGGCAGGTAGAGAGATGTCAGACTTCATTGATAATGACAGATAACGATAACTGTTTTTCTTTTTCTAAAGAGTAAGCTTGAGCTGTATTGTGAAACACTCAGTAGTCTTGCTATGGTTCAAAATATGCCCTTTTAAGACTATGCCCTTTGGGATGTAGATGCGCCATGTCACAAAGCATTTTCCGAAAGGTCTTTCCTTATGGTGTAGAGTGCATAGCAGCCAGCCAGACGTCACTTCGCCGCTAACTTTGTGTTTCTGTGTTCTGAAATGAAACTGCGGACGTGTTCCATGACTGCTGAATTTTTTTAAATATTTGCTTCTCATCAGAAAAGAAGATGATGAACCCTTTTTCCGTTCCCAACTTGTATGAGAAGCTGGAGGGCGACCCTCGGACCAGAGCACTACTGTCAGAGCCGGGCTACAAAGAGCTGCTGGAGCAACTCAGGAAGAGCCCCTCTGACCTTGCAACGTGAGCTGACTTTACACTTTGTTTTTTAGTTTCTCGTTGTTTTACTTTTTACAGGTGACTTCATTCAGTTACATTAAATCCACACACACACACACGCGCGCTCAAACAATTACACTTCCTGCCTCTCCAGAAAGCTGCAGGATCCTCGGGTGATGACCACCCTCTCTGTCCTTCTGGGCTTCGACTTGGCTGGGGTGGAGGATGACGACGAGGAGCCCAGTCCGCCCCCTCCCCCGAAACCCAAACCACAACCACCCCCACCAAAGGAGGAGGATCTGCCTGAGAACAAGAGACAGGTGGGCAGGGCTATTTTGGGTGCTTGATAGTGGGAAGTGTTCCCTTAAAATTGTGTAGGCGTTGCGATGTTCTGGTTTTTCACTGTAGGCCCCCTCTTACCTTGGAATTGATTTTGCAAACGTCAGGGGTGTTTCCTGTTGCAGATTAAAAATGAATGTGTAGAACGCCTCAGTCGTGTGTGCTGTAATCTTTAATACGCCTCTTACACTTCCCCCCCCTTCCAAATATTTGGACCTTCCAATGTAGCCCCTTGCCAACCAAAATGCTCGGGAGAAAAACGGCAGCGTTGGTGGTCTCAGGGCCCCAGGTTTGCGGTCGTGTATCAGGGTCCCTCTTTGTAACAGCACAGCATTGTGGGTCTGTTCCCCAGGCTCGGAACGAGAAGGAGCTTGGGAACGAAGCCTACAAGAAGAAGGACTTTGCCACAGCACTGAAGCACTATGAAGCAGCACTGCAACACGACCCCAACAACATGACGTACCTGTCCAACCAAGCAGGTACATCCGCACGCACCAACCCAAACATGATATACCTGTCCAACCAAGCAAGTACCTTCGCACTGCACCGACTCCAACCACATGATGTCCAACCAAGCAGGTACACTAATGTTCAAAAGTTTGGGATTTAAAAAAAAGTCACTAGGCATTTTGTTTTCCATGAGTTTGAATAGTTAGTGTAACTGAAATAATAATTCTGTACTTCAAAATTTGCTTGCGTCAACGAATCCTCCGTTTGCAGCAATTACAGCCTTCCAGACCTTTGGCATTGTAGTTGTCAGTTTGTTGAGGTAATCTGAAGAGATTTCACCTCATGCTTCCTGAAGCACCTCCTACAAGTTGGATTGGCTTGATGGCCACTTCATATGTACCATACAGTCATGCTGCTCCCGCAACAGCTCAGTAGGGTTGAGATCCGGTGACTGTGCAGGCCACTCCATTATAGACAGAATAGCAGCTCATTCCTTCTTTCCTAAATGGTTCTTGCATAGTTTGGAGCTGTGCTTTGGATCATGGTCCTGTTGTAGGAGAAATTGGCTCCAATCAAGCACCAACCACAGGGTATGGCATGGCTTTGCAAAATGGAGTGACAGCCTTCCTTCTACAAGATCCCTTTTACCCTGTACAAATCTCCCACATTACTACCACCAAAGCACCCCCAGATCATCACATTACCTCCACCATGCTTGACAGGTGGCGTCAGGCACTCCTCCAGCATCTTCATTTGGTCTGCGTCTCACGAATGTTCTTCTTTGTGATCTGAACCCCAAACTTAGATTTGTCTGTTCATAACATTTTTCCAGTCTTCCTCTGTCCAGTGTGTGTGATCTTTTGCCCATCTTAATCTTATTTTTGTCTAGTCTGAGATGTGGCTTTTTCTTTTGCAACTCTGCCTAGAAGGTTGGCTCTACACTGTTGACGTTGGGACTGGTGTTTTGCGGGTATTATTTAATGATGCTGCCAGCTGAGGACCTGTGAAGCATCTGTTTCTCAAACTAGATACAAATGTATTTGTCCTCCTGCTCAGTTGTGCACCGGGGCCTCCCACTCCTCTTTGCTGTTCTGTGATGGGAGTAGTACACAGCATGTTGTACGAGATTTTCAGTTTCTTGGCAGTTTCTTGCATGGATATAGCCTTCATTTCTCAAAACAAGAATAGACTGACGAGTTTCAGAAGAAAGTTAAATTTGAGTCCATTTTGAGCCTGTTATCGAACCCACAATTGCTGATGGTCCAAATACTCAACTAGTCTAAACTTGGAATAGCAAACGCAACGTGCTATTTGAACACAGGACTGATGGTTGCTGATAATGGGCCTTTGAATGCCTATGTAGATATTCCATTAAAAATCCGCTATTTTCAGCTAGTGTCTACACTGTTTTTCTGATCATTTTGATTAAATTTGATCATTCAAAAATTGACAATGTTCTAAGTGACCCCAAACTTTTAAACGGTAGTGTACATTCAAATTGCACCGACCCCCAACAACATGACGTACCTGTCCAGCCAAGCGGGTACATCTGCACCGCACTCCTCATCATGAGCGCAACCACACACGCACATAATTACTCGCTTACACTAAAGAAGTTGGCCATGCACCCTCAGCTGCTGGCCCTAACTTGGTGGGCTATGTGGCTGACCCCCCCCTCCCCTCCCCTCCCCTCCAGCTGTGTTTTTTGAGCAGGGTGAGTTTGAGCGGTGCAGGGAGCTCTGTGAGAAGGCCATTGAGCTGGGAAGGGAGAACCGTGAGGACTACAGGCAAATTGCCAAGTGAGTCTCTTCTCTACCTGCATGCCTGGCTTTCATTCTGGTGCCAAGGATGGGCTGGAGGGTTGTGCCACTCCTACCTGTTAAACCCCTCCCACAGTTTCCTGTCCCCTGTCTGGCTTTGTCAGGGCCTACGCCAGAATCGGAAACTCCTACTTCAAGCAGGAGAAATACGCTGATGCCATTCAGTCCTACAACAAGAGCCTGACGGAACACCGCACCCCTGAAGTGCTCAAGAAGTGCCAGCAGGTAGAGTGGGTGCCTCGGCCCCTGGCCCCCTCGCTCAGCCATAACCTCCGTCCCCCTCGTCCCCTCATGCCTTTCTCTCTGTGCAGGCAGAGAAGATTGTGAAAGAGCAGGAGAAGCTGGCCTACATCAACCCTGATATGGCACTCGAGGAGAAGAATAAGGGCAACGACGCCTTCCAGAAGGGTGAGGGGAAGAAGAGCACAGCATCACATGCACCACACACCCACAGTGCGGTGCGGACTACTGTTCTTGCTGTGCAGGGCTTGCTCGCCCGCGATGCTCCGCTTACTGTGCTGGGCTATCTCGCCCGCGGCATCACAAGTTTGTGTTTGGCTGACTTTGGGATGTGTCTTTGAGCACCTTGTTGTCTGGCCCAACTCCAGGTGATTACCCTCTGGCTATGAAACATTACTCGGAGGCCATCAAGAGGAATCCCCAGGATGCCAAGCTGTTTAGCAACCGAGCGGCGTGTTACACCAAGCTGCTGGAGTTCCAGCTAGCACTGAAGGTACATCCGTTACCCCGTCACGCCTGTCATCCCCATCACCTGTCTGGGATAATGATATTTCCCCTCCACCTGGAGGAGGACAGGATGTTGGCTCTTTAGCTAGAAAAGTACTGAAAACTGAGGGGGTTTGAGCCTGTAAATATACTCAAAACAAAAGTTCTAATGAATTCCTCTTACATTATAGGTAGGGTCAATTAGCAATTTAGTGGAAATTATGAAATGCAGGATTGTCCAAAATTAACGTCCAACGTCCTTTGACTGTCCGAGTAACATTACAGTACATGCAAACTATAAAAGGTGTTGAAGAACTTGATTTTCCTGTCTCTACAAGTTGGCAAAGCGCTGCTGTACAATTCTGGTGAACTCTGAGGACGTTAGACCTCCATATCAATAGAGGATCAATTGTTCACAACCCAGTGAGTGAGGATGTTGGCTGCGTCCACTGGTGGAGGCGGCAGGCTAATGTTTTGCTGCATGCCTGTTTTATGAGCGGAAGCTTTGGAGACGGTGTAAATCATTTTATACATATTATATGTCGCGATTGACCTCCAATGTATCTGCAAAGTAGATACTCTAATTTTAGGTGATGCACAGTGAATGCATCTTGTGTTGTAGGGGATGGGCATTGGGCACTAAGACCCAATGGATACTTAGCAGTGTGAATCTGCATCTGCCCTAACCCAACAACCTTGTGTTTGTACAGGACTGTGAAGAGTGCATCAGGCTGGAGCCCACGTTCAGTAAGTCCGATTTCTAAATCTGTCTAGTTCTTTGTACTTTGAATTGGCCTCCATTTGGCCTGCAAATATTGACCTCTGCTCCTCTTTTACTTGCCTGCAGTAAAAGGCTACACCCGCAAGGCCTCAGCCCTGGAGGCCATGAAGGATTTCACCAAGGCCATGGATTTCTACCAGAAGGCCCTGGAACTCGATGCCAGCTCCAAGGTAGGGCCCATACGGCAGCTCGTCACTGTGCGTTGGTGAGGCCTGGGCCTATGGCTCGATCCCTGAGCCTGTCCATCTCTCCCCTGCTGATCGCTAAGGTGCAATGCTGGAACCCCTCAACCAGATGGTAGACCTCCTCTGATGGGAAAGCTGGAGGCCACCGAGCCACTTATGGAATGCATTTCAGTTTTTTTTGCTCAGTCTTTGGGTCCCCAGGCTTTAGGACAATGCCTGGCCTCCCCTCACCTCCTGCTCCCACAATACAGGAGGCCACAGAAGGGCTGCAGCGCTGCCTGATGAGCCAGGCTGTGAGGAACGACACCCCGGAGGAGGTGAAGCGCAGGGCCATGTGCGACCCTGAGGTCCAGCAGATCATGAGTGACCCGGCCATGCGCATCATCCTGGAGCAGATGCAGAAGGACCCGCAGGCTCTGAGCGAGTAAGACGCACGCACACTCACCCGCAGTCCCTGAGCGAGTAAGACGCGCGCTCGCACACGCACCCGCAGGCCCTGAGCGAGTAGGACGCGTGCCCATCCGCAGGCTCTGAGCGAGTAAGACGCGCGCACGCACGCACCCACGCACGCACACTCACCCGCAGTCCCTGAGCGAGTAAGACGCGCGCTCGCACACGCACCCGCAGGCCCTGAGCGAGT
>JAOVYW010069293.1:0-17149 GCA_025775045.1 Hiodon tergisus
TCGGTCACCAGGCAGACCTTAGATCAGGGATTAGCAGAACAGCAAATGGCTGCAGACGGGTTGACTTTGGATGTTTGTAAGACAATATTTTTTTTAATAGTCAATAGCTGGTATTCACAGCTGGGCACGGAGACCCTAAATCCGTTTCATTCTGACTGCATCGCCAAGCAACTGGCAGGCCCTGAATGGGAAACGGGAGGGGAAGAGCTGTTTGAATTCAGTGAACAGAGTGTGTTGTTAGGGTGGTGACACAAAAAAAGCATCTCTTTTCCCAAAGCGTCAGCGTCAGCTGAGCGCGGCTTTCATCTGTTCAGACGACAGCCGACGTTGACCGGGCAATCGGCGGTGGGGTGGGATAGTTGTCTACGCTCCACGTTCTCCCGTGTGCACATTCCCCCTTGACTATATATATATATTTATATATTTTTATTTCTTTATTTTTCTTTAAATGTGGATCACATGAACGTTAATCTATTTGCAACGGATAACAATTTCCCTGGTACGCTGGCGAGACAAATTTCCACTCCTGGGAAAAAAAACAGAAACACTTCAAAATGTAATATATTTCTTGTGTTTTGGGTCTTGTTCATTAAAGCATAATATCAAAATCTAGGCCAGTACATTTTGCATTCATAGGCATATTGAATATTTAATATGAATATTTTTGGCGGTTGAAAATGATTATAATGCGGTTTGCGGTAACAAAAGCTGCACGTTGGGCCTTGTGTGGGTTAGGGTTAGCTGTTAATCGATGCTCGGTCCGTGTCCCTCAACAGGCGCCTGTCACTCCTCTCTTCTTCCCCAGGCTGTTTGACTACCATGGGCGGGTGGCGCCCCAACCTCGCGCGGTCGTCCCCATCAAGCGCTCCCGGGTGGCTGTCCCGTCCGTGCGCAGGGGAAAGGCTTGCTTCGCCGTGAAGACGTCCTCCTCTTCCTCCTCCTCCAGGCCACCCACATGCACCTCCTCGTCCTCCGGGCCCAAGCGTAGGTGCACCACCCTCTCGCCTCCTCTCTGATTTTGTTCCCAAACACCGGGTCCTCAGACATAAATAATGCATGAAGTCATTCAAGTTTGAAAGTTCTTTTTTTTTTCATTTTAGAAATTTTTAGTTTCACAAAAAAATACTGCGTGCAGAGACTGAAGGAGTTTATTATCCTGGCGAATCAGATCCAACAACTGCCTTTCCTTCGTTTAATGATGTCTTAGTTAGTTCCCTTTGTTTAGTTATGGCTTAGTTCGTTTCCTTTTTTTAGTTATGGCTTGTTATGACACGCTGCTTGGTTGGTTGCAAAAGATTCCATGGCTTTGAAGTTTTTAGAAAATAATTAACTCACACACACACAAAAACATAAACTGGCTTCGAAGTGCAAAATTAAATCATTCTGGCTCGTTCTCTGACCCGACAAATATGTTGCTTATTGAACACGCATTTGAAACGACTCCTCACATGTAGGGGGAAAAGGAGCATTAATATGGTGTCATGGCGGTCCCCTGTTTCCATGGCAATGCACCATTTAGAAACGTGTGAGTGTGGAGCAGGTACATTTTTAACCCAAAACCAATATTGCAATGTATCTGCGTAAAAAAAGTGTCCGGTTTAAATGAAGGCCCTGGGTGTGCCGTTTATCTTTAGGCACAGTTTAGGTAAAGAGTGAGGATGCTAGGTGGTTTTTGGAACCATTTTTTATGGCTCAGGTTCAGCTATTAACCCCTGAGAAAAGCTGTAGGTTGTATTATTACCATTGTTATTATTAGTGAAAATATGAACAATTTGTCTGGACGAATGCAAAAAATGTTTACATTTTTTTCAAAGCTGGAAACTCATTTTAAGAACCGGACTGCTGCTGGAACAGATAGGCTGCCAGCCAATGGTGGCGCCCCCCTGGGGACTGTAATCTTCACCCTGCCATGGTCTGTCTCCCCGGCCACTGTTTCCCAATGCCGTCATTTCACACAACATTATGGGGTGAACGAGTGTCCGCTAATAAGTGAGCCAAATGAGCTGGCTCCCACTATTTTGGTACAGCAAATAGTTTTATTTCATTCATTTATAGAGCCTTAATGCATGTGGGTATGTCTGCATATATGTGTGTGTGTGTGTGTGTGTGTGTGTGTTTGAAGGTATATATTTGTAACATCCCTCTAATCACATTTAGTAAAATTGTATTTAATTATTTCAGTGGCTATTCTAATTCAGCCTTTCTTCTTGCGAGCCACTGATGCACTGAAACAGTTACATCCCAGCAATATCTTAACCCAATGCCAAAAAAAATTATTTCCAAACATCCAATTCCAATATTAAGTTTGATCGTTTTACTTTACATTTACACTACAAATGTAATGTAAACATCACCAATGTTAGTTTCTCCGTGCCAGTGGTTGGTGCTGAGGTGTCTCGTACACTCCTAGTTATTGTCTTGTGATTTAAATTCCTAGTCAATCTACCTGTAGCCCGTCAACCTGACATGTGACTGCCACCTAGTGGTGAAGAAGAGTTGCAGCCCAACACACACAGTGTGTTGCATTTGTTCGATAAAGACAGCTAATAATGCACATGTCGATATCACGAAATGTACGAACACCATCGTTGAAACTTCCGGCTACTGTGCAAGCTTTCTCCACACTTCCAATATTGGGATCCCTAACTCTCCACAAAACGGCACCGTTTACAAAACAATTATTTGAGAATAGTTCTGATGATAATCCGTTCCATTTAAATCCAGGGGCTAAAAGGCGGTCTCTGAAACGCATTCAGGGAAGGCATGAAAGACAGACTTTTATCTCTAACGCTTCAAGGGACGGGGGGAGAGGAGTCAGGGAGGCCTTCAGGTTGGAAGTGCTAAATATAAAACACCTATCTGTGCCAGTGCTTTCATCAGATTTTCCCTGCTAATGAAGTATGTCCACTTCACTGATGAAAGACTTCTAAAACCTGTGTGAAATAATTTATGCTGATTTATCCACTAATTACCCAAATAAACCCTGAGCTGTTTTTTTTTTTTTTTTTTTTTTTTTTTTTTTTTTAATGCATAGTTATGTCTTAGTGAAATTACCTTTTTGTTTTTCCTTAGTAAATTGGTGGTAGTGTAAATGAGGAGTTCTAGGGTTAGGGAGCACGAGTAGTTTTTTTTACACTAGCATTGCAACGTTAAATCCACATATTCCTGGTCGTGACTTACAGCTCATGTAACCACGGGGAGTTCTGTTCAGTCTTGACTTTACAGGATTGGTTGATTGTTGCTCTGAATCTGCGTTAGTCGAGAAATTCAGACAGTGGGCCTGTTGATCCCCTGGGCAGCACCAGAGGAGGCTAATATCTCAGCTCTCGTTTGCCACAAGCGGTTTTTTCCCCCCTCAGCAACGAGATGGCTCGCCCCTGTTTCAGTGGACTTTTCATCGAGTTTGACCACTGCGTTTTGGATTGAATCTGAACAGGGCAGCTGTGAAGCAGTTTAGCGCGCTGTTCGAATCACGGTGATGCTGCTGTTCCTTACCCGAGCCGTAAACTGTACAAAAAAATACAGAGTAGGTGTCAGTGTAAAAGGGCACCTGCAGAGAAGCTAAACAAGGACGATGAAACAGAGATCTGACTTACAACTTTAACACAAACTGTCTTGCTGTCAGACTTTATTGTTTTAAGGATCCTGTTTTTATGCACGGTGTAATAAGCACAATGCTGTCCGCCCGGTGCTCGTTACAGAAATCAAAAATACACACCCTCGTCTAATGTCATCCCAAAGTTATATTACACATTAGTGTTGATTTTTAGCATTTGATGTGGCAATCAGGTTTCCTTCAAACCACATTCCCGAAAGCCGAATGGGCCCTCGGGCTCATTGCTTTTCCTTCGAGACTTCCGATTTTCATAAAGAGAGCCCAATCTCAACGAAGTCTCTTTCATCACTCTTGAAACCTAGCAAACCTTGAGCGAGCCCCCTTAACCCCCCCCCCCATCCCCCCCAATTTCCTCCAAACTCCCCCGCTGTGCTTTCAGTCATACTAATGAATCGCACTGCTGTGACTTTGGCTGATGTCATTCCTTCCCAGATCCCTTATCATTATCCAGTTTTAATAAAAGGCAGTTAGTCGATTATAAGACTTTTGTGCACTTGGCTGAAGGTTACTGAAGTACAGGCGGGGGTGGGTGGGCAAACACGAGTTTCCAGGGTCTTTATATCCATGCGGTGTGATTGAGCCTTACTGACGGAGAATGTGGTGTAAACGGCGATGTGCAGGAACAAAGGGTGAAATTAAAACTTCTGTTAGCCGACGAACTCCCCGTCTGCCACGGGACAAGGCGGTAAGACTGCGAGCTTTCCGAAAAAGAAGCACCAGCTGAGCCACCAAGTTATAGCAGTGAGTGAATGAGTGAATTAGTGAATGGGTGTTGACCGTCACCTGTCGGCCCGCAGTGAGGACAGATCAGCTCCAGACAATCAAACGGGAGCTGACGCAGATCAAGGTGAAGATCGACTCGCTGCTGGGTCGGCTGGAAAAGGTGGAGAAGCAGCAATGGGGCGACTCAGGTGAGGGCAGGACCCCCACGTGGGAGGCGCACGGCGCCTGACACGGGACGGCGAGCCCCCAGGCCCAGGGGGAAGAAGCAGCTTTGACGTGTGGTTAACGCGAGTCTCATTAAAAGCGGACAGATGCCTTTATTTTCCTCTCCCCTCTGGTCTGGCTCTTCCTTCCCTGCCCACACAGGGGTGCAGAGGAAATACCAGGACAGTTACGAGTCTCTCCACGAGGAGTCCGTGTCAGAGATGGCAGATAACTCGGGAGAGGAGGTGCTAGAGGGGGCGGCGGAGACGGAGGCGGGGGAGATGACAGACGCAGGCGAGGAGGACTTCGATGATGAGGGCAGCAACGATCCGGTGAGGAGTCGAGGTGGGGGGGTTTGGGGGGGTGCGGCTGTTTCATTTGGGTGCCAACAGTCCTGCTCTCAGATTGTCCCTCTCCACGCCTCCAGGCAGAGAAATGTGGCTCCGTGCGGAGTTTGTGGCTTGTCTAAACCGGCACCCGAGGTTCTGAACCAGGTAGAGACGGTTTCCAGAGGTGCAAGTCAGAGAGAGATACACCAGTGAATACCCCAGCATTAAATGTACAATGCATTATATAGAAAGATCCCAGAAATAATGCCTACAGGCTAACACAAAGCCTTCCACACCGGCTGAGCGCTATTCTTGTAGCACAGTAATTATTATAGGATGTAGAAGAGAATCCATTCATTCTAATTGGGACCTCAGGTCTGTGCATAAGGGGAATTCTTTGTTTGATACTAGGTCAGATTTGAAACCAAGTGTGCAGCAGTGTGCAACTTTATTTTTTCTGGTCCAGAGTTGGTTTTAAATCGAGCCAAGGTTCTTATTCTTTGGAAATGTGTAAAGATTCAGAGAATCACAGACATTTGTGTGTAGAGATGTCCAATATCACCAGCGTTTAATTAACCGCCCTCGCTTTTGTTTTCCAGATAGAGAACCATGTGTCGGACATAGACAACTGAATAAGGTGCTGTCTGTTTTTATTCAAAAAATGTTTCGACCTGTGGTACTTGTGGCGTTGTTCCATTTTGCTGCAGAAGCAGCCGTTTGTGCATAATTTAAGCATAATTGTTGTTGTTCTGCAATGAGAAAAAGTTGAATCTAAAGCATCCAAGCAGAATGGGATATGAAGAGCCAGGCATTGTCAGCATGTGAAATACGCCTTACCTGCTGGCGCATTGTCACTGCAAGGCTGGCCCGCGTACCTATGTGTTTTTCGGTTCACGGGACCTCTGACTGGGACTCGAACCTGAGTCCTTTCGCTGCCGCACACACAAACTCCAACACTCCAACGAGTAACGGTCAGCTTGTTGGGCTAAATACTGAATCCCTAGTCAGCACTGAGCTTGTTCTTAATAAGCCCCGCTACACTAACACATTTAGCTGCATTAAGTGTGAAAGCACCTGTGTTGGGAGTAATAGCGGGGGTAGTTTTTTGGTCTCTCGTAACCCACGCCATGTTCCGCCCCTTTTCCGTGGCGTTCTGTCGAGGCCCGTCACCCGGCTGCTCGAGGGCCGATGGTGCGGAAGGGCGCCGACGTGCGATTTCATTGGCCGGGGGACTGTGGCACCAGGGTGACCTCACAACCTTGGCTGCGTGAGCCTGATTGAATCGCAAATGGAGCCCTGTCAAACGGAGCCCGATCAGAGGCATCGCCCATCTCCCAATGAACTGCAGAGTTCTACCGCAAGCTTCAGTTCGATTTACTCACGGACCCTCGCGCGCAGATGGCTCATCAGCACATTTAAGACTGTTAGCATGCACAGAAACGCTGGCGACCATGCATAGACACTTTGGGTAGTCTGTTTTTGCACTGTTTTGCACAAGTTTTTCTTCTGGTTGGAGTAGCAGTGTTGGTGTCAGTGGCTGATGTATAGGTTAAGGTGTCAGGCTGGGAGCTGGAAGGTCGGCGTTCATCAGCGCTAGGAATGCATTCTGCCGGAGATTTGGTGGCATTTGTCTTTCTCTCTTTATCTCGCATTCTCTCTTTGCTCGGTCGGTCGTACTTCTGATGGCCCTGATGTTTCGCGTTGTGCTGATCCAAGACGGGAGAAAAAAAAATACATCAAATCCATCCGGAACTGGGGAAAAAAAAACTTTAATTGAATCAAGGCCCATCTCTTTAAATATTAAAATCTGGCAAGTATCCATTCATATCTGGCAGGGCTCAAAGTCTTTAAACTGCAGTTCCGCTTGGCCAACCATTAAAAAAAAAATTAAGAGTATATGCAGTATCTTAGAGGGATTTAGGAATAGAAGTATTCGATCTCATCCCCTTTTAATCTCTTTGTATTTTGCATGCCACCTGCAAATCTCTGTCTGGTTTTGAAATGTTGCCTGCCATATTTTCAGGATGTTTTACACGAAGCCACGACTTGAGACGTGGAAGCAGGAACCAGCAGCACCTATTGTAGAGGAACCGAAGGATTCCTAGCCAGAGAAGGGAGAAAGGAACACGTTCTTTGAAGAAAGCAAAACCATACCTTAATTTTCCTTCTGCCAAGACAGCCTGAAAAGCCTGTGGCACAGCATTTCAAAGGAGGAGACAGAACTGAGCTATTTTCTTTTTTTTAAAGATAAAAAAATGTCCGTGTTAATCAAATTCTGTAGGTATTTGCATCTGTATGCATCGTTGGTATTTATTTGTATTATAGACTCGGTCTCATGGATTAATAATAAAAATGAAATAATAAAACAACGGTTTAAATAACAGTTTATCTTTGTTATCTGAAGAACATATCCGATTTAAGTAATTTTATGTAACTATGTAAATGGATACAGGCTGTCTTTTTCATTTTGGTATTTCTGATGTGCGCTGTTTTCTTTTTGTTATGTTCTACACTTTTTTTAAAATTCAGTTCAATATTGAAACGGTTGTTTGTACATATGCTGGCATCCCAACGAAAGATATACAGCAAAGCGATAAATTTGGGTGGAGGTGGGGGTGGGGGTTCAAGATAATAGTTAAAATTAAAAAATTAAAAAAAGAAACAAACTAACAAAACAAAAAACTCTTAACACGGTTGTGGCTGTTGCTTCGTCTAGCATTATGTCTTAACGGTTTTTTTTTTACGTGCACAGCACTGGCGGCTGTGCTCTCGGACTCGGTCCAGGGCTACCTCGTGCCATTACGTTTTAAAAAGCAAGGACTCCCTCAACTTCTCGACGGCCTAAACGATGTACTAGGCTGCGTCGTAACCGTCCAGACCAGACACTGTAGAGCTGTAGGAACCGTTACGATTCAATTTATTCTGATTTAGATTAGTGCGTGGAAAAAAATTCTGCATACAAAGGAGCTTCCGTATGTGCTCCTAGTTAAAGGAACTGATGCATTTACATTTTCTGAATTATAAATATTATGTTATTTTTCATTTACTTTTTTATTTAATGATCACTGCAAAGTCATTTGTTATTGCTAATGGCATTTTGAGCTATATATTTTTGTATAGCGATTCCCTAGGAAACCCCCTGGCGATGAGTGTTATTTATCTAATCGGCGCGGTCAAAAATACAATTTTAGAGAAATAAAATGTACCTTTCTGTAGATTATTTGAAATAAATTTGGTATGTACTTAAGCAATGGTATACATGGTAAAATGAAAATACGGCTTTTTTTTTTTAAACGAAAATCACTTAAAAATACTCTAATTCTGAACGCATTGAAGTACAAAACTAGACGTCGCAGGGTTTATTAAAAAGCCCATACAAACAAATTAACTAAACGACACTGTATATAAATGTAAACATTTTGTAAAACTATTTTTATGACGAGCATGGTGTTAATTATTGTTCAAATGTATTTTTATTTATATTTGATTGTTGCAACTGTTGTATGGCTGTAAGCGCTATCACATAAAGACTATTAAAATTACATCTAAATGTATGTACTGTGCATGTGTTCTTTGTAAATGGCTTTCATCTCCTCAAGTGTGCCCAGTTTCCTGTAATGGAATTATCTGCTTCCGAAACCGATAAATGGAACCGCGATCCAATTGGTTAGAGTGTTTTGGTGGCACTCGTTTGCAGCACTGTCAGGTTTTTCTTTCTGTTTTGTTTTAGTATAATTATAATTGTATAAGTATATATATATTCAGTTAATTTGCATTTTTGTTGGTGGAGGCTACTAAGTGAAAAAATATTTTATTTGGAAAAAATAAAGCGGGGCAATTAATAGTAACAATAATTAAAATATTGATCAAAAGTCACGGGGTTGGCAACAGCGGATTCGTTGCTGTAGGTAACCGCTGGGACACACAGTGACTGACACCTGGACACGCTCTCCCCTTTAACTGCCAAGTGGTGAACTAAGAGCCGACTTCACGTTCGAACCACGATTCCGGAGTGAGATAAACGTGGCACTCGCGAAAACTTTCCAATTTAAAGAATTACACTGGTTAATAATTAAATTACAGCATCACGAGGTTCTTATTTTGGACAAAACCAAAGTGAATAATCTAAGAACGTGACTGGCATGTGTACACACGTCTATAATGTATTTATTAATGTATCATGAAAAATATACGACTTCAGTTCTTCAAAGTCTCAAATTTTTGTAAGTCTGCTAGATGAATCAACTTCCCGTTGCGTATCAATTTCTGCCAGTGTTGTGATACCGGCTTACAGTCAAGTCTTTTGACATGATCATATGGTGTCCTTGAAAGGTATAACCACTTCCATAAAACAAGGCCACTGAAATAGCGACAGATGGTGACTGTGATTCACTAAATTAATCAGCAGAATGTAACGTTCCAAGGTTAACGAGGGCCAATGGCCGTACCAGAGGTAATTGGCCGTATCAATTCTGGCCGAGAGCCAGGCCAGTGCACCGATCGCCACTCATGCAGCTACTCAGATATGTTCCATATTTTATGCCAGATGGCCATTATAAATCACATCCTCCACCTGAAATCAAAGTTGTTGTCATCCTTTAGGAGACCAACAGACCAGGAGCGCAATGGAAATGTTGTCTGTTGTAATATTGATGTCTCAGACCATTAGCAAATTCATTTGCACGTGGAATAGCTTTTAAAATATACACTTAACTGTTACTATTAATTAGGAAAAAACGATTTTATAACTCTTTTTTTAAACATCTGACATTTTAAAAGGTGTTTTTAAAAATTGCAGATACAACATCGTCTCAATTCGTTTTTTTTCCCAGTATACGAACATATCTTTTTTTTTTTTTTTTTTGCAATCTTTTGAACAATGAACATACCAGGGAAATAACATCAATTACATCAAATCAAATATTATGAGGAACAAATATAATAAAAAATATAATAGAAGAAAAAGCAGAAAGAAATTCACATGTCTATAAATAAGTACAAAGAGTTACAAATTATTCGAAGAATAGATTTATTTATTTTAATCGCTTAGATATTTCTTGTTTCTTTTGACGTATACAAGTAGTGACCTATTTCTCTTTAGTAGACAAACATATCGCTGCCTTTCGGGTAACGTAGGAAAAGGAAGTTAAAAATCTATGACGTAAACAGGAAGTCCCCGTAGAGCGGCGAGTTTAAGTTCTACAGCGGCAAAACAAGTTAACTAAAATGTTAAGACAAAAGCCAGCTAATGATATTTTCATTGAAGTAGTTATTCAGCATGTTTGTAATCACAATTATCATGTATGATCGTAAATATGCAAAGGTGTCGTTTAAAGTATTTCAATTCTTTCGATTGTTGTGACTAGTAAGCAGCTCCTGACGATGTCTGGTTCATGTTGTGTTTTGAAAGACTACTGATTGAGAAGTTGTCACAAGATTAAGTCCTGTGATAATATTTGTCTGTTGAGCTTCGTATCTTACTAAATAATTTAGCTAGCTGTCTTATAAATAACCGTAAACGTTTTTTGCGTGTGACTTAATGGATAACCAACGTCGATAAATATTCACATAAAACGGAATTACAACAAACCACTGGCGTTTTATTTTTTAAGTATTTTGGAAGATGGCGGACGGAGAACTTAGCCTTATTGATAAAAACATAACAAGGTAATTATGAATTAACCCATTCTTCAAAAGCTTGGCTAGCTTTCCACCATGGATCTTTAATAAACGTATTAATTTCTTTCCCTTATAAGTTTAATATGTGTACTTGGAATATGAGCCTTACGTAACTCTAAATGACAGAAAATGGCAGCTTTTCTGATAAATAATTCTCTTTTCACTGTCAATTCAGTTTGTTAGAAATTCCTATTGGTGCTACAGTTACGTCGTTGAACCTTCACTGTAATCGCATATCAAAGATCGAGGGCCTGAATACAGCGTGGCATCTTCGACATTTGGATCTGTCGTCCAACCAGATCATTCTCATCGAGGGACTAGGTTCACTCGCGTCTCTGCGAACCCTGAACTTGTCTTGTAATTTGATATCCAAGATTGAAGGTCAGTCGGCGTGAAAGGTCTTGAATCGCGTCAACTGTTTATATGCGGCAAATAATTACTCGTATGCGAAAAGTTTTGCTCACAGATTCAATTATGAACAATGCAAATACGGCGATGCGGGGTGGAAACATCAGTGACCTTTTATCCTACCCGTTTGAGTCTTGTCCTCAATTGCACATTTCCTGTATTGTGAGT
This sequence comes from Hiodon tergisus, assembly GCA_025775045.1. Lineage (NCBI taxonomy): Eukaryota > Metazoa > Chordata > Actinopteri > Hiodontiformes > Hiodontidae > Hiodon > Hiodon tergisus. Next base: position 11,128 of record JAOVYW010069293.1, read on the forward strand.
CTTTAATTACATGTTTTGATCATTTTCCTTTCTTAGGACTTCGTGGGCTTGTGAACTTGATGAGGTTAAACCTGTCTTATAATAAAATAAGTGACCTAACTGGTAGGTCTAATACAAATTATTGTAAGATTTTTTGCATTTCTCACGAATGAATATGTAATAAATGTTAATAAAACACCTAGTGAATGATGTGTGTGCAATACATTTGTATCACTTTTAATAATAACACAAAAAGTACTAGAATTAATTAAACAAGTAAGTTACAATTGTATGGACGTCCAACAGTAAACTGTCTTTGTCTGCAGGCCTGTTGTACCTTCACGGGTCCGAGTACAAACTAAAACACATTAATCTCCAGTCCAATCGGGTGAACAGTATGAGCCAGCTGCTACAGTGCATGCTGGGATTGCACAATTTATGCAGCCTCACTCTAAGCGTGGAAGCCAGCGGGAATCCAGTCTGTACAGCTCCAGGTAAACCGTGTTCCAAAATTACGGTCAATAGTTCTAAAAGACCTAAAAGTAATAAAAATCGACTTCCCGGTGTAATCTATAACACTATGCTGTTTGTTGCCTTTGATGTAAATTAACATCTTAATATGCAAATTTTGTCTAATGGAAAATGTCCTAAGGTTACAGAGAGCTGGTCCTCCAGTCGTTGCCTCAGCTGTCGGCTTTGGATGGAGTGGATCGGCATGGCAACCCCGTCGTCCCCGCGGACCAGAGTGTCCTTGATGTCCCCGGCATGGAGAATTTTACTGAGTTCCTGCTATCCTCAGACACCAGTGTTAATAATGAAAAGGTGTTTTGTTTTTTGTTTTTAACGAGGAGGCTGTCTTATACTAAACGGTTACGTAGTACTAATACAAAACTAAAAGCACATATTAAAAAAGGTGATGGAATGGTTTTTATTCAGTGAATGAACCATTTCCGTCACAAATGAGATACTGTTGAATCAAGTGCAACCCTTGTTTACAGACACTGTCTCCAGCACTCATTCCCCTGTCATTGGCTTAATTCTTTCTTCCAGTACAACGACGACACCCCTCTCCCCACCCCGCGCATCGACGGGGTGCTGGCCCAGTTTCGGCAGCAGGCACGCGCCGCCATGATGGACCGGCCGAGGGGGGACATCGCCACGGGCGACTCACAAAATGAGCGGCGGATTAAACGGCTGGAACATCAGCTTTCTCAGCTCCTTCAGCAGGTGGGTCTGGAGAACTGGGATCCGTTCCGTTCTTCCTTCTCTGCTGTTCCTTCCTCTGCCTTTGGGAGACATCGTCTCGGTTATATGCTCCAGTGGAATCCTCCGGTGGCTGATTAAAGGCTTTTAGGACTACGACAAGTCAGCAGGGTTCAAGTTAGCCTTTGTGGCTATTTTCTCCACCCTTAGGAGTCCCTTAATTAAGACATGGTAATGGGATACGGCTAGGCTGTTAGCCTGATGCTATGATAGAAGATGGGTTTATTCGCTATGCATGTGACCGCGGTTAATAATGCAAATGGGGCTTTCACTGCCACTAGGAGCCCAGCAGCTCAGGGTCTGGTGCCACGCCCGCCCCAGTGCGTAAGGCAAAGAGGGACATCGACCACACGTCGGAGAGCGAGTGCGACAGCACCAGAGAAGGCGGGGGCGTCCGTCGCCGGTCCCGGATCCCGGCGGCCCCCAGCACCAGGAAGAGGCCCGGCAAGGATGCCAAGGCCCAGAAGTGTGAGAAATGGAACAGGTGATCGTTTCCCCTCTCTCCCATTGGGCAAAGAGAGCCGATTCACACGTGGCCTCAGCTTCCGTTACAGGTCTTGTATTTTCACACTGGAAGACGTGCCCCTCTGTCGAATCGGATATAGCAAAATGAGAGGACTGTTAATACGCAGCATTGAGAAACGCCCGAAGCAATCGACTGCAATAACAGGATCAATGCTTCTCAGATCCTGTCAAGTCGGGGGGTTATGACTGTGCAGAGAAAAAGCTCTGCTGCAAAATATAAACGCTTTTCTTCACCCTTATATATTTATTTTGTTAGTGATAGGCCTCGATTCAGACGACCGCAGCCAGAGAACCCCTTAGGCTAGACCCCAGGTCTAGCCCTCTGCAGCAACACCGTTGGTAAAACACTTCCCATTTAGCCGAGCCCTTGCTCAGCAGGGTGGAGTTCTTGCTGGAGAGCACACCCAGAGGCCGAACGTCTAGGTTGGGTCATCATCATCATCATCATCGGGTTGGGTTGGGTTGGGTTTGGTTGCCGTGTTGGCCCCTGGGGCCCTGAGTGAGCAGAATGCCCCGAGCGTGGTGAACAGGGTATCGTGAACGCTGAGCCCAAGTTTCAGGAAGCTCTGCTCTGGTTTCCCTTGTGAGTAATCGACTTCGTGCTGGTGGGCAGTGTTTTTGACATCCTCTCTCCTCAGCTCTGAGCAGCCTTTGAAGGATAAAAGATTTTCTTCAGTCCATTCCAGATTTGAGGACAAAATAGCTTATTGATTTTTGGCACATTGTCCATCAAGGCAAAGGCCTCCACCCCCGCCCCTGCCCTCCCTCGACACTCGTTACCTTGTGTGCCGCCAGTATTTCACCCTTTGATTCACGGAGCGTTTGATTCAGTGCTTTAAGTACACAGAACTTGACTGGAATCTAAGATAAATGGACACGGCATTCTTGAGGGCCTTTATTTTAAAAAAAGGACCTTTACTGACTTGTCATGGCCTTGACAATTCAGAGTGCTTATTAGGGTTTTTTTGTGTGAAATGTCTAACTTGTCTTTTTTTTTTTTTTTTTTCCAGTGGTCTGCAAACTCCCACTGTGAAAACCAAGCGGTCGGCATGTCCGCGTGGAAATGTCTGCCACGAAGAGAGGGCGGTGCCTGACAAGGAAGGTCTGGCGATGGCGACATTGAGGACAGCGGACTCCAAGGCGACAAACGTGACGGAAGAATCCACTTACAGGGTCGGTGGGGGTCATGAAGTCCACCCTCGTTCTTCATTTTCATTTTTTGATTAAAAAAAATAATAATTTCGGCCATTATTTCCTGTAATTTCTAACTTACTGACCTGTACAGCTATATGCTGAATTTCAAAGAAACAGTCATGGTGCAAAATGTGACATGAAGCAAAATAAACTAATCCTATTTTGTTAATTCTGGGAAAATGTCCCAGTGTGGTGCCACTGGAGCTGCGCTAACTGAGGGCGTGAGCCAAATGAATAAATCATTATTTATTTGGAGTCTTCAGAAAGCTCCGGAACAGAGCCTAATCCTTCTAAATCCTTCAGCTGACAGTTGCTGCCTACGATGGGTGTTAAGCTTCCCAGAAGCACGTATGTTTGGGGTATGTTTGGACCCGTGGGCCCATCAAACTTCCTGACAGGGGCAAACGCAGGGGGCGGGACCGGAAAGCTCGTGCCTGCGGACGACCGATCCGACCCAACGCGTCGACTTCATCGCTGTGCCCGTCGGTCTGTGACTTCTGTCCGTCAAGGCCATCCTGGAGGAGAGGGACCAGGAGCGGGAGAGGCGATGGAAGGCTGAGCAGGAAGTGAAGAAGCTGACAGGGCAGGTGAAGGAACTGCAGACCCAGGCCAGCCAGGAGATGGACCTCCAGAACATGGCCGTCCACACCACCGACCGGTCAGGACTCTCGCTCTCGCCGGGCCGTCACATTTCCGGTGTTAAGTCAGAGGAGTAACGCACTCCCTACATTGTGGGCTAACTGGTCAGAGTCATTATATTACCAGTGCTAATCAGTAACATGTCAGAGATGTAACACACACTAATCCTTATTGACTAGCTCGTTATTGTTGTCACATTGATATTGCTGCCTTATTCAGTGTTATTCAGGTTATTACACACACTCTGTTGTAATCGTATTTCCATTTCAATGCCAGCTGCTTTAAATGTGTGATATATGGTGTGACATGCAGCGAGATACATGTTTCTGCACCAGGTTTAGTGGAGAGAGCCCTTGCTTTAAGGCTGAAACATCACAAGACGATTTAAAAGTAAGAATTTGCTCTGCTTATGTGGCCAGGCAGTTAGGAGTCAGGGTAATGAACGGAACGCTGCTTGACTGGAGTATTATTGGATTATATGGAACACTATGTAAAAAAAAATGTAGCAAAGGAGCTTAATGCCAAAATTTCACTTAATTTCTCCGGACCCTGTATACTTATGTTAATCCATTCTCGGTCTGGCCCCGTTAACTGCAGTGCTGTTAAAGGAACCAGTGCCTTGTCCATGCCGTCGAGTGACAGAGCTGTGGGTCCTCTGTGGTTCCATACTGTCGGGCGTAAGAGCAGTGGGTCCTCTGTGGTTCCATGCCGTCGGGCGTAAGAGCTGTGGGTCCTCTGTGGATCCATGCCGTCGAGCGTCAGAGCAGTGGGTCCTCCGCGGGACCCTGTTTGTCTGGAAAGCTCGATTGGTTGTTTGTGATCCATTGCTGTCATTCCTGTGGAGTGACTGTCGTATGAGTTTGTCAGCTGGCCTGCGTGGGTTGGTAGCAGGAGGTGTGATAATGTGGTGGTTATTATCGATCCCGAGGGAGGAGACCAGCAGTAAAAACCACATTGCAATGTTGATTGTGTGGCTTTGTCAGATGTGGAGCACCAGGAACAGTATTTTGCTTCCTTAAGTGATAGACGGATGCTAATGCTTTATTCAATTTTAATTAAAAAGGGTAAATGTGTGTTTTATGATATCGGGGTGGGGGTGGGGGGGGGTTGATCAGTGGGTGCTTGTAATTATAAATGTCTGAATGTCTTTCATTATCCACCCTGTTTTAAAACGGGCCCTTTTCAATGTCAGGAAAACCCAAGGTCGTTCTAACAATGACAGAGCCTGAGCATAGGGGATTCAAAGACCTCATCTGAAGAAGAAAAAAATAAAAATCTATGTTTCGGCTGTGAAAGTAGTTTATGCTATTAAATGTTGTTTAAAAGGGGAGTTGGTGTTTGTTTGGTTAGCTTTATTGAGAAGGAAGGCTGTTATACCAACTGTGCATTTGGGAGACTGCAGTGACCTTGAGTGAGGAACTTAGGACTGGTTCTGAATGTATCTGTTAGAGACAGTCACTTTAGTGTTTCAGAGGAATGGAAATCAATACTTTATTTGTCTGGGTCTGTGTCTGGGTCTGTGTCTGGGTCTGTGCGTGCGTGTGCGTCCGAAGCCTGAAGGAGCTGCTGCTGAAGGAGCGCTCCGGGCGGGCGGAGCTGCAGAGGCGGGTGGAGGAACTGGCAGGGAAGGAGCGGGCTGCCCTGGAGGAACTGGCCGAGGCCCGCAGGCGAGAGGAGCGCCAGCAGAGGGCGCTGCAATGTCTGGAGGACAGCGCGTCTCGCAGCGAAGCCTCCAGGGCGCGGCAGCAGGCTGAGGAGGTGCAGCAAAGAGCGCTGTAACCATCCCAGGATGGCAGCGTAGAGACCCTCTATATGTTATCACCTCTCCTGCTCCTTGTGTGTATCTGAAATGAACATGAAATTTTGGGAATTATAGTCATCCTATGTAGCCATAATACCATAATATATTAATTACTTTTTGCAGAAAAGTTACATTAATACAGTCCCCAACCCCCGAGACAGTGATGAGCGGTTGTGGCGGGAGTTTACTGTAGGAGGGAGCACTGATTAGGGTCTGAACCTGCAATACTCGGCTACCCGTTAAATTTTATACTGAAATAATTTTCAGTCCAATTACAGGACCTTGCACTGCACTGCGGTTCGTATTTCTGAAACCTATGCCATATTAATGAAGCCCTCGATTGCGAGAAAACATCTCTTCCTTTAATTAACCTTGTAGCTGAAGCGGAACCAGGAGCTTGAGAACAAGACGGTTGCCTTGAAGAGGGAAGTGGAGCTCTTGAGGGCGTCGGCGCGGCAACACAAGGACAAGCTGCAGCAAATGCATGAGCTGCTGGCCTCCCGGGAGCAAGCTCACAGGTATGACCACCGGTGACGGTCACGTCCCCCGCGCGTTCACCTGACCGCACAGGTATGACCACCGGTGACGGTCACGTCCCCCGCGCGTTCACCTGACCGCACG